>JAODUG010083824.1:0-12490 GCA_027564795.1 Aphredoderus sayanus
ATACTCTGGTACACTAGGATGCTCTGCTACGCTAGCATACTCTGGTACACTAGGATGCTCTGCTACGCTAGCATACTCTGGTACACTAGGATGCTCTGCTACGCTAGCATACTATGGTACGCTAGGGAACTCTGGTACACTAGTATACTCTAGTATAGCCCTCGTGATGTACTTAAAATATCAAATTTGGCCACACGGCGGCGCCATCTGATTGCGTATGATTTGTGTGTTTTTTAATTGTCATTGCTGTGTGTATTTACTTATTTCTTAATTATTTATTTATGTATTAGTGTTGTTTTTTAGTGCCTTCTATCTGCCACAAAGAGCTAGTGATTTGGCCCATTTTGACCCAGAGTACATCACAAGGGATAGTACTGCTATACTAGCATGCTAGCATGGTAGTATAATTTTTTTTAAATGTATCAAAAAATTTTTTGAATCAAAAGCTTTGCATCTAAACATGAGAGATATGATGCAATTGTGAGGTACACATGTGCAATAACCTTCAGATTGCAGTTTGACTTGGCAGGCAGCACAATTTGTACAGTGTCACCTGAAATGCGTCAAAACAACAAACATAAAAGCAATAAATATTTAAAAGGATAAAAAAACAAAACAAAAAAAAAACAATAAAGGAGATGATAGTGACACAGGCCATGTCACAAACACACTGCTGTGACAGGAGGGGAAGAGCTTGTTGAAGGAAACGTTAACTGCAGCTGACCTCTGATCAGATACACTGACACACACACACATACTGTACACACAATTTCTCCTCTCCTCTCCTCTCTTCATTCTATCCTTCCACCTTTCCTCCTCGCGCTCTGCTCTTGTGGTTCATCACTCGCTTTTCACCCTTAGATTCTCCTCACCTCTCCCTCTCTCTCCCTCTCTCTCTGTCTCTCCTCCCTCTCTCCCTCTCTCTCTCTCTCTCTCTCTCTCTCTCTCTCTCTCTCACACCTCATCTTCTCTCCCACCTGCTCCTCCATTCTCCCCCCTATTTCCGGGTTACCCCGTCTCCGTCCACGCTAATGGCTTGCTCCCTTGCTTGGGTTTCTGATTAGTATCGATGTAGCTGTAATAGGTAGGGTCCTGGGAATCCACATTTCAATAACTTCTAATTATTCTCATTCACAGCAAACGGCTTTCTCGCGCACGTGCACATGTGCGCGTGCCAGCACACACACACACACGCACACACACACGCACACACACGCACACACACACACGCACCAAGGCTTCAAAGAATCTAATTGCTTGCTCCAGTCATAACACCCTTGAGTCCCGGCTTGCAAATTACAACAGCAAATCTGACATTGTCAATAAATATGGATGCCATTTTGTTTTGCCTAGTTGAAGTCTTGTGGGAGGAAGGTTGCAAATAAATGCAGGTCTGCAGTAAGAAATAGCTGGGGGAAATGCGCTCCACACTTCTTCCTTAAGTTCTGGCTCTTGGGTTCCCCCTAGTGGCTGCAGGTTTTAACCCTATAAATGTGTTTTCACTGATTCTCCTCCATACCTTCCTTGAGTTCCCACCTTTCTCTTATTCATCCTTCTAGAATACATGCACATTACCTTCTTTTGCTTTTGTGGCCCTTCGGTGCTGAATTGTGCTTTTTTGCATTGCCAACATTTAGCTTTCCTTTATTCTTTTCTTACTTTGAGAATGCTTTCTTGTGACGTCATTTTTACATTTCTTTCATTCATTCGTGTTCTCTCTTGCACATTCTTTATCGCATCTTGGTTTCCCCCCTGTCTTTGGTTCAGTCGTTCTTTATTTAATCAGTTAGTTGTTGTTGTTGTTGTTTTTTCCGTTGTTGTAGTTATTTAACCCCGCCCTTGCACATCGCCCACATCATTCTCTGCAGTTGATTCAGCATCAATCACAGCGAAATCTAATTTGTCAAACTTCAATCTGAGCGGGGCCCTCAACCCCTCGCTGCTGTCTGTGGCGTCTGGAGTCCACAAATGAGATGTGTGATAGGGCAACAGAGGGAGTTCTGCCGGGAATAAAAACAGACTTTTGCACTTTGAAGTCAGAGCGGATCAAAAAACAACAGAGAGCCCTTTGTGGAACAAAGGCAGCATTTCTCCCTTCATCCATCTCTCCCAGCTTCTGCACCTTCTCTGCCAAAACAGTCTGTCACTTGGAAGTGTCACACACCACACACAGGCCTCTCCCCACCGACCCAGCACCTACCTGCCTACCGCAGGGGAGAGTAGCTTTGTGCATGTAAAACAAAAACAAATGCATGGCTGTGGTTTTTCAGTGTGTGCCCTCGCACAAATATGTCTCTCAGAGAGCGTTAGAGAGCGTTAGAGAGCGTTAGAGAGAGATAGGTAGTGCAATTTGCCAGCTCCTGCGCTGACAGACCACTGGTAAGAAAGAAGCGGTATATATTCTGTCAATTTGTCTTCCCGTTGCCACACTAGTCTCTTAGTTGTTTCGTCTCGCAGGCAATATTCCTCCCTATTATCTCAGCGGTCCCAGGAATGTTTCTCTGCCCGTCAGACTGTGCAGTACGGTCGCATGCTTCAGGCACCGGAAAGAACATTGTCACTGCATCACGACTTAGCAGGGACCCCCCTCCTCCCCACCCCTGTAAATGAAGAGATTGCTGCACACCACAGCTTTATTAAGACCGCAGAAGGCTGGCTAGAGTTTCAGACGCACCGCCCTCAGAACTTGTGGTGGTCTAAAAACAAGTGTGTACATAGACAACCGCATGCGGTGAACTGCAGGCAATTAATACTGTTAACAAAACAATCCATATTTTGTAACTATATCTGAAAAAAGAGTTAAAGCAATTATTCATCGTCATTGTAGCATCATGTATGCTAGATGGCACTTTTAAAGTGTATTTAAATCAAAGAAAATATAATAACATATTTAGAATGGTTGCAAAGAAAGTCCAGGATTGATCAAAGCACTCTAGAAACACATTGCAAAAACGGTACGTTCAAGATAAAAACAAGTGAAGCACATGCACATGTTCTGTGCATGTAACAACTATCTGGCAGGGCTGCTTGAATTAGCATGACCAATTGCATGCATGATCGTTTAATTGGTTTTGATTGTTTGATCAAATAATATAGGCGTATCAAACTATATGTGATTAAATATATATGATACTGTATATAATAATATGATTAGATGGAGTGGCACAAAGTAGCTGATGGAGCCAAAATGGGCGCGTGGCAAAAGCCCTGTCCCCCGAGAGCTGCAAGCTGCTCACGGGAGAAATTGTTCCTGTCAGGTTTGGATGTGAGGGACAAGCCCACTGCTGGCTGCCTGGCATCCCACGTTGCTGATGCGGGAGTCATTTGTCTTGTCCAGGGCGATGATATGGGATAACATCTGGGGCCTTCGAGGCAAGCTGGCGGGGAATATTGGAATATCGATTGTTCTCCCCCCCACCCCTTCCTGTTGTAGTCTTTTTTTCCATCTTGCCTTTATGACAGTAGGAGTGTTGGCGACAAGGTTCTGTCCCATATACTTTGTAGTACAGCATGTTTATCTGTTGGGAAATGGGGAAGATATCTACTGCATGGACTCACTGGTGTCATATAGGCTGGGAATGATTCAGTTGTTGTCTGTATGGAGCTAGTCTCACACCTTCCATATTATAGTCCATTTGGACCAATGGTATTTATACTTACTTTTCATTTATATAATAGTTATTGTTCCTTCATTCTGGTCTCTGATGTTTGGGGCAGGGCTGGATAGGCTTTTATGATAGAGAAGGCTGTCCTGCCTGCAGAACGGTTTGGTTTATGCCTTGAAAACCATAAAACTGCATGTCTGTAGGGTGGGAGGCAGAGAGGAGTGCGTGTCCCGTAGTGCTCAGGTGTGGGCGGAGCATCAGTGTTTTGGCAGTACTGGTGTCGACCACCAGACATTTAAGCTTTAAGTTTAAGTTAGTGTTCCTATAAGATTGATTATGAGTCCATATCTGAGGTTTATCTGAGTCCATTATCAAGAACTGTTTGTTCATTAAAAACTCTGTACTCCGATAATGTACAATATCTGTATCAAAAGTGAAGATATTTTGTTTAGATACATATAAAGTTATCCTTGGACTAACTCCTGTTCTTTGGTTATTATAACTGTAATGTAATGGTTAATCATATTTACAATTACAATTTGTTCATTTAGCAGACACTTTTATCCAAAGTGACTTACAATGAGTGACATTACAAGTATTACAGGAAGCAGGTATAAGAGCATATCACACAATGCTATGTAAACATTTTGATCCCCAACATGCCCTTGTCTAACCTTTACCTGCTCCAGAAAATTACTTTTCAATAAAAGCGTCTGCTACATAAAATAACAACATGTTTAACCATTTCCTTTCACTGTGAGGAAATGAAAGGAAATGATGTAAAAACAACATATTCCTATATTTGAAATTCACTCGTTTTCATGTGAAACTTGGTAATGGACCCCACTGTAGGTGTATTTATTGTTTTTCTCTCATGTAAGATGGCTTATCTAACTCCCCTTACAAGCCCATATTATTTCCCAGGCCTGGCCTTTCCACTGTGAAGATGCTATCTGGACATGTACAGTATATGTGGAAGCTCACAAGCTGTTTGTGCTGAGAGAGCCAGAGCCTCATCAACTCACCTGCATGGAAAACAGACTTCGTCCGCACAATAATAACACCAACACACCTGGCGACAAGGATCCACCTGTGATTAGCACAAAAGAGCTGATCCTATCTGTATGGCAGCAACACACACACATATACCTTCTGTGGAGTGCATGAAAGCCATGAAAGCCTATTTATATATGCAGGCACACACGTAATGCTACCACACATGATCAGTACAGTATACAGTAGATTTACTATAGTTCACACACACACACACACACACACACACACACACACACACAATTCCCTCTTGTATAAGAGCTGATTGTGATCTGTGACAACAGCTTGTGGCCAGGTTGCTAACACACATCACAAGTAGGGAACAAGCATTAATTCAAATGTGCTCACACATCGCACAGATGCTGTGGGATGTGCATATCATTTCCTTTGGCCCAGTGCACGCACACACACACACACACACACACCACACAAACGTGTACACATGCCCTGACCCGATACATTTCTGAAAACACCACATATAGTAATTTGTCATGTTCATGATGAATTATACCCTCTACAGTTCATAGCCTACAGAGGTTGGAAAGAGAGAGAGAGAGAGAGAGAGAGAGAGAGAGAGAGGGGGAGAGAGAGAGAGAGAGAGAGAGAGAGAGAGGGGGAGAGAGAGATAGAGAGAGAGGGTGGGTACAGAGGGAGAGCCAGTTGTTTATGGTTGTCAGTTCTATTTGC
Source organism: Aphredoderus sayanus (assembly GCA_027564795.1). Lineage (NCBI taxonomy): Eukaryota > Metazoa > Chordata > Actinopteri > Percopsiformes > Aphredoderidae > Aphredoderus > Aphredoderus sayanus. The sequence continues at coordinate 5,346 of JAODUG010083824.1, forward strand.
TACTTAAAAGATAACAAATGAAAGATGTCAAAATATGGTAAGACAAGGCAGTATACGTGTGTGTGTGCTATTCATGCAGTTATTCATTCTGTAATGAAACGAGTTGCACTTCTCAGTATTAACATACCGCCAAAACACTTGATAAAAAAAAATCAACACAACAAAACACTGCAACATAACATACCGTCTTCGCCAAAACACTTATAGTAGGATTAAAAAAAACACCAACACAGCTGAACACTCCAATAGGGCTTCTGACTTGAGATAATTCCCACGTTATTAGCCCTCGTGTTGTCCTCCGGGTCAAACTGACCCAAATCACTAGCTTTTGTGGCAGGTAGAGGGCACTAAACCTAATTCTACAGCTTACACACACATATGATGTGCACTGCTGGCACAACAAGATGTGAGTTTGAAACCCGAGGACAACAGGAGGGTTAAAAGGCACATAAAACAACACAAATACATTAAGAAATAATTAAAACAGAAATAAATACACAGCAATAACAATTAAAAAGAACCATACAATCATATACAATCAGATAGCGCCCCCTGGTGGTTCAAGACAAAGATATTGTTATGGCGTCATGAGGGTTAGGAGTCCTATTTTAAGACAGTGGGTAAACACCTTACATTATCTCGTGTGACACTTCAGTCATTGGGGCAGGAAACGTGTGTAGAAGGCAGGTCTGAATAAGAACCAGTTTAATGGCGTTTGGTCTCTGTAGAGCCAGGCAGGTCACTGCAGTGTTTACGGAGAAATAATACCCATAAGGCCACAGTGCAGCACGTCTCAAGGAGGACTCATCTGTTCATAACGCCACCGTCCCCTTGGGCAACATATTGCTCCTGGAATAGCCCGCAACTACGCAGTGCTGGAAAACAACCCCCCCCCCGCTAACTCTGTCACGCGGCCAGCGAGATAGAGAGAGAGAGAGACAGAGAGGCAGAGGGAGAGAGAGAGAGAGAGAGAGAGAGAGAGAGAGAGAGAGAGAGAGAGACAGAGAGAGAGAGATGATTAAGTTGAATATTTAGTCCCACAGTCACAATCTTTCTGGAAAACAGTGCATCAGAAAAGCATCTGAAGGACATTTCCCTGTAGCTTTGTGGAGGTATTTTTTAACACTACTGTACTGTAGGTGTAAATGAAATGAGATGCATTTCAATCCAGACACAGGCAAATGCAATTCCAGACGGTAATCCATCTGAATTTGGAATAATACTGGTCAGCGACATAATCAGTTTCAAGGAAGCAATTGGTGAAATTGTGGAGCGCAACATTTTTATGAAGTAGCTGGGGCAGCCAGCATGGTACAGATTGTTGTACACTCCCAATGTCCTAACATTTTGTCATCCTTACAAATGTATGGTGTTATTTCTAACAGTATGGACAACAGGAATGCATATACAATTGACTTACTTTTCCGTGACAACAAAAAAAAATATTAAAAGACATTTGGTACAACTGAAATCATTATTATTATCCGTTACTGCGCCAAATAACTTGTCTGAACTTCACTATATTCCACAAATAGACTAGCACAATTTGTGGATCAATGCAAATTACAGTGGGTCCACAGATCAACAAAATCACATGTGAACAAAGCACAGACAGTAACTATAATCTCCTACTACAGAACATTCATATAAAGCAGACGTGGATAATGCAATCATCAGTTTATCCCATCTATTATAAAAAGCACTATCAGAGGACCCACTAGCCACCCTCCACATCCATGTATCTCCTTTAACGGCCCTTCACCTCCCACCCCAACCGGCTGGTGTGGCCCTGCAGAGGTCAGTCCTGCCTGCAGCACTGGCCTTTAGCTGCTGGCCGGTCATTAGCCACAGTGTAATCAGCAGGCTGTAATGAGGTCTTGTGAGGAAGATTAACAGGAGCGATGGCAGGAGCCGGCCCTGCATACCGATAAGGCCCGCGCACTCACGGGGTGTTCGGTTGGCCACGCGGCGCACAGACACCCTCACATTCAGCCACACAGACACAGACAATGTGCCTGGAATACGTGCTGTACCGGGCCATGCACCGTACATGCAGTGCACGCACACACACACATACACACAAAGCCTCTGGCGCTGAGTCAGCAGGAGTGGACAGGGAATGTGGTTATTTCTAAAGCATGAGCGACGTCCAATAGAACCCACCAGGAGGATTAATAGAATCTTATTAAAGCAGCGCTTATGAAAGAATTCCCTAGGAAGTGAAGTCATGGAGGGGACAGAGAGGGAGAGTGAGAGAGAGCTGTGAGAAAAACTTCTGTTTCATTACTCCATTATTGCTGGAGGGATCTCAATTTCAAAAACAATCACTATATCATCTGTTTCTAGAAAACAATACTTGGCTTTATGGCACACAACGAACCAATATTAAAATGTGCAAAAAATATATATAAACAAAGTAAATGTAATCAAGAAGATACTGTAAAAAAATAGGTATATTACAGAATTAAATATATTAAGTTTGTCTCTGTTTATTAAATTTGAATGTAGCAGATATTTGAGCTAGGATATTAAACCTAATAAAAGTCAGTGGCAAGGGCACAATTGAACACTGCTGGTTTGATACTGTTATTTATTGAAATGAAACACCTTGATTCTACAGTATGTGAAAATCCTACAGTACAATATAATGATCTTTAAGAAAAAGATGATGGCTGATATATCAAACTAAATTGGCATCAATATCAAAGTTTAGTAAACTGAAGCCGTCTGTCAGATATTTGGCTTTATATATATATTTTCCTTCCTATAGCCAATGTCGGGGAACTTGACAGCGTTTCGAGTTAAAATCATAACACCCTGCCTGTGTGGGTTTGAAACTTTGTTCCATTTTCTCCCATGTGTCTGCTCCACTAGTGTTACTGCTCAATGATGAGTTTAGACAAGAGAGAACATGTTTGTTCTTCTAAAGTCTGTAAAACAAAGCCCCAAAGTGCACAAAAGTATTATAGGCTAGAGCAGTCATTCCCAACCCAAAAACCCACTTTTTCGTTTGATTTTCTACTATGTTCCTGCTTTCTTGCCTCACAATACATGGAGTTTCAACTGCTTTTGCGAGGCTGGGTGGACATCTATTTCGTTTTCTCACTCTGTTAACATTTGAATATTATTTTCATTTATTTTAATTTCATTTCACTCTACCGCATGTCATCTAATCTTTTCAAGCTAGCTGAATCAATGCATCCGTCAATCAAGGTACCATCTTCGATTTGTGTCCAGAATTGCTCTTGTGGTTGAACCTGGCATTGGAAATAAATGCTTTTTATTGTTTTAAGCAATGCCCTTCCCACACCTGGCTGTTGATTGGCTAACACTCCTCTCTATTTCTCCTCCTACATCCCTTATATCAGTCTCGCACACATTTGAGCAGTTATATGTTAACCAGTGAGCTGTCGTGTACGGCTCAAATGGAGTATCTGTATCCATAAACTCTCCTTCTACCCACCATATAACAAGCAGACAAGCTAACAGACTAGTTCAAGAGTTAATACCATCTGGAACCTCCCCTTTATCAAGTGAAAGCTACAGATGTTGGCCAGAAAGCACAACAAGCTCAAAACATGGATTTCAGCTAAACCCCAGGAACACATCTGGTGTGTGTGAAGTAATTTATCAACGCTGCTTGATGTCCACAATATTTCACTACTTATGAAGACGTGCAGAAATGACACTTTAACACCCCGGTGTTAGTTCTATTATCTATGCTTATGCTTGTTATCTATCTTAGCGGCTGTCAGTGCTTGTATTGTACTGTATGGACAAACTAAAAATATGTATTTAACAAAAGAATTGTTTTTCTGACATGCCGGCGTGATTGGTACATGAGACACAATGATGCTAGCCGTCTGATAGAGAAAGAAAGGAGAGGCTGTCAGAAACAGGGAGATGAGTGATGCGAGAGGCAAGGGGAGAGTTGATGGGAGTGTTGTTTGATAGCAGTGACAGCTTTGCCACACCCCGCTCATGAGTACAAGCACTGAGTGTGAAGTGTATGTGTGTGTGAGAGACACCTTTCTGCTTTTTAATGCCTGCACCGCAAACACACACGTTAACACCTACGCTGTAATAGAGCGTAACAGTGTGGTTCCGGAAGTACATTTCCCATTCATTTTCTCCATTGACTTATCGTAAAATCCTTATATAAAAAGAGTTTCAGGTCTTGAATCAAGTTTTAAGATAAACATTATATGTGCAATGTCACCGAGAACTACTACAGTACCCACAATCCTAGTGTAACAGCGACGTCTCTGATTGGTGGAGCTGATTGTCTACGTGATACCATCCTGATCTCGCGAGCTTCAGTTGGCGCTTGAAGTTCGGAGCTTGCTGTTACCATGGAAATGCTTTAAACCCCGCAAAAGCAATGTGCCTAGTGAGCTACTGTTAGCACTGAAACGTGTGATAATTGATGATAATCGTATAAATTATATGAAAACTATTTTAGTATACTATTATAATGGTATAATATAAACAATAAGATAACTCATTAGGAAATAAAGGGGACAAATATGTTGCTTCTGGGATTTGCAGTGGTTTATGGGATGCTTTGTTCCTTAAACCTTAAAGTAAGTTATGTACACAGCTTTGTACCTTTGCCTTTTATACGTTTTGTTAAAAAAAATGTTTTGCTCCGAATCACATTTTTTATGGTCATGAGTATTGTCGTAGCTGGTTAGCTTGGTTCCAGGCTTAAAACGGTTTATATAATGATTTTACGAAAAGTCAATAGAGTAAATGAATGGGACATTTACTTCCCGACACCAGAGCCGCTAAAAAAATGGGCAGTCACTGTTCCTCTATAAAGGACATTTAATAAAACTTAAGCTATAGTCAAATAGTAAGCAGTAGTCAGGACTACTTGCATACACAGATCCTGGGTAGGGATTCAATTCTCCCAGCCCTTATTCAAGCTCAACCATTAAAAGTTTCACACATCCTCAGAAACCAACCTCCCCACTATGTATATGAACGCCTGTTTGCTGCTCTCTCACTCAAGATTAAACATGTTGAACTCCCAATGCCACCCTATCTCCACCAGTATCAACATTAATTGGGACTTAAAGGATTGTCCTCCATTCTTCTGCCAGTGTCAGGATTCATTGGGGAGGATTCACCAGGCCTTATTTCTATCTGCAGTATTAAATGTTATTACTGTAACTGACTCTTACTGCCAAAACACAATAAATATCAAATTCCCTAATACTCTCTATTCTGTCCTGATTAAATGAAGCATAACAAACAGTAGTTAAGTGTGGAACATACAGTAACAGTCATAATGGCTTTCCTTTTAGAATAAATTATTTTTTACAGCTCAGCAAATGTCTGGTGAGAGAGTTCAGATACAAAAACCTCTATCTGACATATTTTGTTTTTAAATGTGCAATATTTCAATAATTAACTTTGATTTCAGTGACAAATAACCTTTTCATTGCAAAAAAAGTGACAGCAGTGAACCCAAATATAGAAACCTAATAAATATTGCTAAGTTAGTTGCTAATTACACATCCTTGTCAGATGGACTTCAGTTATTCTTCAATTACACTTTTGCCCACCACTACCAAGCAACAGCCACTCTCAACCTCCTCACCCCAATCCCCTGCAAGCCCTTACCTCTGTGGGAGAGGTTGGCGTTGCCCTCCCTGCTGTTGGGCACCAGAGGGCCCAGTAGGGGCGTGTGCGTCGAGGTGGTCTGTGCAATGACGGTGCTCGACCTGCTGGTGGCAGCGCTGGCGGCAGGGGGCGTCCGCCGCCACTGTGGGGGCAGGGAGGTGGAGGTGGCCCTTGTGGTCCGGGAAGCGGTCGCCGTGGCTAGTCGCCGGGTCGACGGCTCGGCCGTGGTGGCAGTTGGAGAGGTTGTGGTGGTGGTGGTGGTGGCGGTGTGGGCGGTAAGGGCAGGAGTGCTGGTACCTGCAGATGCGGCAGCTGTGGTGGTGGTGCTCGGCGGGGTCGTTGTGGGAGCAGCTGTGGTTGTTTTGGGTCTCACTGCACAGAAGAGAAGAGAGACAGACGTTTTTACAGCACTTCACCGTTTAGAGCTAAACATGGAGCCTCTTTATGGAGCGATGTTTGCTGTGTGTTTTATGTACAGTGGACCCGTTTTAGATGGTTATTTCACTTATGGTTGGAAAAACTGGTACCAAAAATGTGCTCTGTCAGTGCCTTTCTCTAAACACAGCAGGAAACAAAGCTTAGATTCAATGTGGAAATGATCACAATTCTCATGAAACAGAAAAGGCTGTGCTCACAGAAACAGAAACAAACACAAGGCAGAGCGAGGTGAACATATAACACAATAAGCCCTTTTATCCCACCAAAGGCAAGGGCACTCAACAGGACTGCCAAGATGACACTATTGTATTCTTTGTGGTTGTCTGGGGGTGTTTTGGAGTATCGCTCGCTCTTTAAATTTATGTTTCTAAATGTGCATACTGTGTGTGTGTGTACATTTCCAGCCTCCAATAGTCATCCATGCATAGAGATATATCTCATTTCCTCCTACACCTGTTTCTATCTGTGTCAGCTAATATTTCCCTACGCCTTGTATAACAGAAGAGAAACTTTAGCCAGCATGGCCGTGAGAGGAGACGTATTGTAAGCTGTGCAACATAATAGATATCTACAAGGAAGACGGGGATATGAAACACTGACCTCAACCAGCCGCTAACAATGCTAACAGCACCTCTGGCTACAGGAATAGGCGTTGAATGCAGCACATTTGGCACAGCAGCAAACGCGTTCTTACTCCTTATGACTGTAAGCAGTGCCTCTAGCCACATCTCCATAGAAAATCCCTCTGTAATTAGTTGTGCTGTAGGTAGAAGCACTATACATATATGCTTTGCCCTAATAGCAAGGAGAGTTTATCAAGTCAACAGCATCCCATACTCCCGGGGTGAAGTACTAAATACTTTAAAGCAACGTACTTAATTATTGATCTGTATAAATACTTTATAATGAGGTGTACTTATTTTAGGAGATGCATAAAGCGTACAGAGCTTTGTGCACAACACCTGTGATTATGACACGGCATGGCATTGTGCCACATTCATTTATTAACCCTCGTAATGTACTCTGGGTCAAACTGACCCAAATCACTAGCTCTTTGTGGCAGATAGAAGGCGCTAAAC
>JAODUG010083834.1:0-12488 GCA_027564795.1 Aphredoderus sayanus
TCTACTGGGCTCTACTGAGCTCTATTGGCCTCCACTGGGCCCCAGCCGAACCGGGCTCTACTGGGCTCTACTGAGCTCTATTGGCCTCCACTGGGCCCCAGCCGAACCGGGCTCTACTGGGCTCTACTGAGCTGTATTGGCCTCCACTGGGCCCCAGCCGAACCGGGCTCTACTGGGCTCTACTGGGCTCTATTGGCCTCCACTGGGCCCCAGCCACACCGGGCTCTACTGGGCTCTACTGAGCTCTATTGGCCTCCACTGGGCCCAATCCACACCGGGCTCTACTGGGCCCTACTGGACCCAGCAACACTGTGCTCTGTTAAGCTCTACTGGGCCCAACTGAGCTCTACTGGACTCGACTGGGCTCCACTCGGCATTACTGGGCTCTACTGAGTCTCTATTGAGCTCTACTGAGCTCTACTGGGCTCCCAGCTCCACTTCAACTGGGCGCCCATCCACATGAAAAACATGAAGCTGAAAAATTGTGTCAGCTATTTATGAAACCAGGAAGTTGAATATTTCCCATGCCACTGTTTTACAACAGTAAGCAGACGCTAGGTGTTAGCTAGATGTTAGCATTACAGAAGATAGCCTTGATACAAATAACAAAATAACATCAGTAGGTAATGTAGTCGGCGCACTGCAGGGTTTGTGACTGTAGCGTCTTCCCATGCTCAACAGGTGAACGGGGTCAAACACAACACGCCAGGAAGCTAACTCCCCCAGCAATCGATAGCTGTGGTTCTGCGGTGTGTGTGTTAGAACAATGCAGAGGAGCACAGCAGCGAGGTGCTTCAGAGAGGAGACATTCCCCCGTTATCGCACGCCTGGAATGTAATCATCCAGCGGAGGGGAGCAGCGTTCCCTGCAGCTCTGCAGTCTTCTCATAACGTTCCCTGCAGCTCTGCAGTCTTCTCATAACGTTCCCTGTGCTTCCCTGACCGTTTGTAACAGACAATGCAGTTCAGTGGCTGTGACACAAAGGATAGTGCAACTGCCAATGAATGAATGAAAGCATCCATTCATTTTCATTATGTTTTCTTTGTATATCCTGTTTGTAATCTTCTTACAGTAGTACAGGGGTATATATATATATATATACCGTATATAGTATTTATAGTGCTTATGAATAACAACATACATTATGAGACATATACTACAGGTTACCTACAGGTAACATGAAGGCCCACATCTGGGATTGACCTAGCTTTCAGCCTCAGTCTGCTTACACTCAAGATTCCACGGTGTACTACAAACGCCCTATCGTCGACGTGCACAGACTGCCTGCTGTGGCTGGAATAAGAACTTCCAGTTCTGTTTCATTTTGAAGGAACATTTTCACGTGAGCTGTTTTCAGCCAAGTGTTCGTCCTACCGTGTTGGCGGAGGGGAGATGTGCACACTGTGTCTCATTATCGCCACAAACGTCTCATTGTTTCACAGATAAGCCAGGTAGGGAAGCAAATACAAATCCTACTTTTGGCCAGAAAGTATTAATGGTAACAATGCTGCTGTGTCATTGTGGTATCATTGTGCCCGGACGATGGCAGGTCCTGTTCCCCCATAGCAAGTGAGCTGGGAGGGGGGGGTGAGGAAGAGGGCGGAGGGTCCAGCATCGTGCGGCAGAAGGCACCAATCTACAGTCTGCCTCAGCCTCTGCACGACCTTTAACCTTCACCGCACGACCTTTAACCTTCACCGCACGACCTTTAACCTTCACAGAACCACCTTTAACCTTCACCGCACGACCTTTAACCTTCACCGCACGACCTTTAACCTTCACCGCACGACGTGGGCACCGCCGCTCACCTCATCACCGTGGAGACAAAGACAGAGCTCCCTTGCTGCTTGGACACTGCAGGAGCCTTCTGTCTTGCTTCACACATCACAACAACAGAGAGTGGATTCCTGCTATGACACCTGAATGCACCACGACCTGCTATGACCCCTGAATGCACCATGACCTGCTATGCCCCCTGAATGCACCACGACCTGTTATGACACATGAATGCACCACGACCTGTTATGACACCTGAATGCACCATGACCTGCTATGACCCCTGAATGCACCATAATCTGCTATGACCCCTGAATGCACCATGATCTGCTATGGCACCTGAATGCACCATGACCTGCTATGCCACCTGAATGCACCATGATCTGCTATGACCCCTGAATGCACCATGACCTGCTATGACACCTGAATGCACCATGACACAGCTGTGGCACCTGAATGCACCATGACCTGCTATGACCCGTGAATGCACCATGATCTGCTATGACCCCTGAATGCACCATGACCTGTTATGACACCTGAATGCACCATGACACAGCTGTGGCACCTGAATGCACCATGACCTGCTATGGCACCTGAATGCACCATGACACAGCTATGACACCTGAATGCACCATGACGCAGCTATGGCCCCTGAATGCACCATGACCTGCTATGGCACCTGAATGCACCATGACGCAGCTATGGCACCTGAATGCACCATGACACAGCTATGGCACCTGAATGCACCATGACCTGCTATGGCACCTGAATGCACCATGACCTGCTATGGCACCTGAATGCACCATGACGCAACTATGGCACCTGAATGCACCATGACCTGCTATGACACCTGAATGCACCATGACCTGCTATGGCACCTGAATGCACCATGACACAGCTATGACACCTGAATACACCATGACGCAGCTATGACACCTGAATGCACCATGACCTGCTATGGCACCTGAATGCACCATAACCTGCTATGACACCTGAATACACCATGACCTGCTATGACACCTGAATGCACCACAACAGGCAAAGCAGAGTGACATGTTCTCTATGTGCTGGTAATGATTTAGATATGGTACATTCTACTAAATAAACTCTACTAATTAAACCATAAGTTTTTACCTGTACCAATACTACAGCACTACCCATAACAATATTACTATACAACACTACACATAACAAAAGGCTCAAAATCCTTCATTATCCTTTATTTATACATCCAGATAGAAAGCCCATAATATACAATCCTCAGTCAATTTACCATGGGATGTTGATAAATATGATTTTTGGATTTAGAAATTACAATCGCTCACTTTGGAGCAAACTAAATTTGTCAGAGATGTGACCATCCATCCATCCTTACATTAAATGTATAGCAGTTATTTATTTATTTAATGTTGTTGGAAACACATTAATCTGTGACAGGTGATGTGAAATACAACTAGTAGTCTGAAATAAAGAGACTGATTCTGATTCTGTCATAATTCTATAATTTGTCATGGTAATTTGGTTGATTTCCTGTACCAAGGTACTGTATTGTGTTTGCTGTAGCATTTATATTGTACTATGTTTACTAATGTATGGTTTAATGTACTTTGTTTACTGTTTATTGTATTACTTGTGTTTGCTGTACCCTATATCTTGTTTACACTATTATGCCACTATAGTATACTATGCCAGTAAACCAACAATAAATGTATATACTGTAGGCTTTGTTAAGTTTATAGGATCATCATAGTGTTGGATTTCTATGAAAAACTATACAACACCACAGAAAAAAAAAATAATAATAATAAAAAATGACACATAACCCTGCCAGTTCCAGTTTCAGTCCAGATAATAATACCGGCAACAGCAGCAGCAATCAATAGCCCAACAAAACCTCTCTGAGTCCACTAGTATGGCCGTGGTTGGTTGAGTGGACCAAGGCTGTAGCGCTGACCAAAGCCTGTCTGTTCTTGGCTGCTGGCGTTAGTTTAATGTCAGCCGTTCTACCGCACTACGTCACATACGAGACTATAGCGTCAGTTTAGTTAACATATTAGATGTCCTTAATGTCTCTGTGTGTGTGTGTGTGTGTGTGTGTGTGTGTGTGTGTGCGTGCGTGCGTGCGTGCGTGTGGGCGCGTCCCTCACCCTGAGCTCCTTGAAGAAGATGCAGCTCCGGGCCCACTCCACGATGGCGAACAGCGTCTGGTCGGCCATGCGGCACATCAAGCCGAATGTGCCGGCCTTGTCCTGCCGCCCACGGCCGCCGTGGCCTGCCTGCTCCTGCTGCGACAGGTGCGCCACGATCTTACCCTGCACCGCTAGCTCGTCGGGGTCGCAGCGCAGCAGCTCCACCACCAGCGGGGGCAAGCTGGGCGGTTGCGGCGAGGCGGAGATGTACGCGTCCGGGTAGGGGTATCCAGCGAGCGACTCCGGGGAGCTGGTGTAGTCGGGGCACTCGGCTTTGATGGCCCGCCCGGGGAAGGCCGCATATTGATACTGCGGTGCCAGGTGATGCGGCTGCATGGCCGCCACGCCGCCCAGCGACTGGGATCCGTAGAGCGCCGCAGCCGTCGCCGCGTCGTAGTCCGTGTGTGCTGCGGCGAGCGCGTTGGGGCCGGGACCCGAGGATGTGGCGGAGGGGGGCGGCGGCAGCAGGCTCTTGGAGATCGGTGGCAGGCCGTGCAGCGAGGCAGCAAAGCCATAGTCACTCTGCAGCGGGGAAACGGGGCCTGGGCCCGGGGCGCTGCCTTCTAGCTTGAAGCCACTGGAGCGGATCAGCGCCTTCTTCTGCTGCTTCAGCGCGCGGTCCCGCTTGTACATGGGCCCGAACTTGTTGCGCCCTCCGCGCATGCGGTCCGCGCGCACAGCTGTAGAAGAGGGCGAGAGAAACGCGACGAGGGGGCAAGTGAGATTAAACGCGACAGTGATTTAATATACACACGCAGTTGTTGTTAGAATCAGCCAACACTTGAACAGCCTATTATTATTATTATTATTATTATTATTATTATTATTAGTTAGAATATGTCAACATTCCAAATATTATATAGCCAATAGCCTATAGAAAATGTCGAAATTAATAATAGCTAAAAGGCCGAGTGGAATACGAGGAGCAAATGCACCTATTCAGTTTTCTTATGTTTGGAATATTGATTTTTAGGTTTCTGATATATTCCGTGTGCATGCATAAAAATTCTTTCTTTCTTTCTTTCTCTCTTTTTTTCTTTCTGTCTGTCTTTTATTTTCTCTTTAAATTACTTCATTATGCCTTCGGGTCATTCTCGTTTCCCTTGTAGGGATTAGTAAAATCTCGAATGGCTCAGAGTTGAACTCCACAAAGCCTGAATACTGTACATGTCTGTGATTTAAAACGGGGGAGTGTTTTTATATTTTTATCAGCAAGTCAAGAATGTGTCGTTTTTCCACCACGGAAGCAGGTGCTTCTTTGCACCGCTTCTCTGGGAAGCCTGGGAACTCCCATGGGTAGGCAAACCGCTGTCTTATTAAAACGAGACTTGGACCATTGCAATGACCTATATCTTAAACTATATATGTACTCAAATGCCACTGTAATTCGTAATATGTCATATCTATACGGAACCTTGAGATTCGAATATTGACATGTTGCGAATTAATTTCGCCATATTTTGTATTCAGTTAGAGACAGTTTGTTTTTTAGCATGTGGAGGATTACCTTCTAATCGCATTCCGACGTTGAGGCATTTCTGAAAGCGACAAAAGGGACATCTTTTCCTCTGTGTCTTGTCTATTTTGCATTCTTGGTTTTCTGCACAAGTGTACCTCTTATTATTCTGAACAGTCCTTTTAAAGAACCCCTGGGGAAAAAAACAATACAACGATATTGTTTGAATGATGGAAAATAACAGGAATAAAATAATATCAGTGGAATTATTTGCATGGACTTGCATACACGCTCAACGTGCATATCTTTTCTACCATTTACATATTTGAAATGCAAGATTCCAAACTTTACTGCATTATTATTATTCTGAATTAGAATTTGGCTTGTCGAAATGAGTAGCCTATTTTGCACTTCACTAATTTAATTTAAATGTTTAAATTTGCCTATTTAGGGCATTTTGCAATTCACGATTAATATTATTAGTAGGCTACACAATTTAATACAATGTTGTATTTTGAGGTTTACTGTGTTAGACTAATAGGCCTATAGATTAGATGTCCTTTATGTTAAATAATAAAATATAATTAATTAAGTGTAACGGCACTTACCTTACAACTTTCACATGTAAGAAGCCCATAATGGTATCCAGAGACCTTGTCGCCACAGACTGGGCACAGTTCCTCCAGGTCTTCGTCATAGGTGTATTCCATAATCCTCAAAGTAACACCTATTAGCACAAACACAACGTTCATCTATTAACACTTCATGAAGGGGTTTACAGCGATTTCATTCCAGATGACCAGAAGGCCAAGGTTTGAGAAGGTTATACCTTGATGAGAAAACAATAAGACATGTATGAAACCAATTTAGGCTATAAATATAAGTATTTGTTTTCTTAAGCGTCAGCGCTTATTAACATGTGTATAACTTTTATCTTCCCATTTGTTTTGTTTGCTTCGATTGTCCAAAATAAAAAATCGATTTGACCAATAATCATCGATTGGATCAATTTCCTAATAAGCCTGGGAATTTATTCCGCAAATACTAACAAAAACTATTGAGGTTAAACAAAACAAATATAAGCAAATTCATCCAAAACACGACAAAACATACGATTTCTCTGACAGGCTCGGGCAGCATCTTGAAGACAACACCGAAACGAAACCTCCCTCGTCACCTACCCTGCGAGCGCTCAGTATAACGGCGTGCGTGTTCAGACAGTCCTATCACGCGGTCAACAGGGTCCGGGGTTCCATGCACGCACGCACGCGCCGATCAGATTCCTCAGTTGAGCTGATCTGCACGCGCCGCGCACCACACATGAACGAAAGTGGCGCGCGCTCAGGTCTCTCCGAATGATGACCGTTTTGCTGCGTGCGCTGTGTCCAATGCGTGACGGTCGCGCATCTGAGGCGGCATACGCCCAGCGTGCGCGCACAAGGTTCCCGGGAGACTCACGTGCAAACGTCAAGCCTGTTATACGCAAACTAAGTCAATCAATATTAAGTCATATTTCATATTTCTTATTTTGGTGTGACTATTAGTGCCAGCTTGTTTTTATCATTATTATTATTATTATTATTATTATTATTATTATTATTATTATTACTATTATTATTATTATTATTAGTAGTAGTAGTAGTAGTAGTAGTAGTAGTGGTAGTAGTATGTTTGAATTTCATAGTTTTGTTAACTTAACTTGACAAATATAATTATTAATATAATAACGTTATGAAACAGATATTTTTAGAGCTGTGTAATTATTAGACTTGAATTATGGTATTGTACTTGTAATGTTTTTTTCAACATTGCTTAACCACCAATAAAATATCCAACCAATTGTTTTTTTATGAAGGCTCTGTGCCGTTACAGACCTTTATATTCACACACACAGCACATCTCTCGTCCTAATTCAATTTCAAGGTCGTTTTTAACGTTTTCCTAATGGGGTAAATGGCCCTTTTCTTTATTAAATGCTTAATGTTTTGACGATTATCGTGAATGACAGACCTGAATAGAGATTTAATTTGGCGTTAGAAAATGATTAGAATACAACGTTTTACTTATTACATTACATACTGACAAATTAGAAGACCGTAAAGGGCTTTATTAGGCTAAATTTAGCCATTGGCTGAGTAACCCGGGATGTCCACGGATTAAAATTCACCCATGGACAAGGCTCCAACAAATAAAAATAAAAAAGTAATAAAAACGTAATACATAGGTATCATTACTATAACTATTACAATTACTATTATTATTAATAAAAATAAAACTAATAATAATAATAATAATAATAATAATAATAATAATAATAATAATTATTATTATTATTATTATTACTATTATTATTATTATTATTATTATTATTATATAGTATTATGAATACAAATAAGAAGACGGCGAAAAAAATAGCCTAGTAATAGATTTATCGTTCGTTATCATAACTTTGAAAGCTTTCATTTATAGACAATTGCAGACTTACCTTGAGCTTTATCTCCCAACATTTGAACATAAGACAGGTGCCGGTATCTAACACTATTTTAATAAGAATGTAGTAATAATCTAAATGTCTGTAATGTTACGGCCTATAGAGGTTGGGTTTTTAATCCAGATCGACTCAGGCTCTAGCCTTGTTATTGGAGCCGGTCGGTGTTGGGCTGTGTGAAAGCCCTTTAGTTGGGCCAACCTTAACTTGCACCTCTCTAACACGAAATTCCTCCAGAAAACTTCTATTGGTCGTCTTACCCACGTGACCGCTCGGCTTCTGTGATGTCAGTTAGTCCCTGTTTAGCTGGAACACTCAGAAACATTTATGAACGTGTCTTTGTATCTGCCTCTCGTCATAAATTCAACCAGTATGAGAAAAGATAACACGGAGGTGTGATAAAAATGACAAAATTATGTTTTTTATTTTATTTTTGGAACATGAATCACAATAATCCCCATGAAGATTAATGATTTTACTTGTAAATTATCTACAAATTTGCCAAGCGTATAGGCTAAGTTTATATGCACACATCATTCCAGTTTTCTTCGGGAACCTAATCTGTATTTCAGTATTGCGGGGTATACTTGCCGAGTGTTTGTTTATATGCACCCTCATATTCAGCTGTTATTTGGAATTTTGGCCTGTCCAAGTTTGGGAAGTTTCGTTATTCAAAATAAGAGTGCAATAATATGAAAGCTATTCCACATAATTAACCTTGGTTTGGTTATGAATGTGTTCGTCAAGGACAAGCCTGCCAGTACCACATCTTGCAAGTGTGTCGTCTTCAATGATGTTATAAACCAGAAGGTTCTTCGTTGAGGAGGAAGTCAATGAGCACATATTGTATTTAGTGTTGTTAGTGTGTGATTTATTATAGCCAGAAATATAAACAACACTTCCACCGACAAACTGAATTATCAAATACAAATTATATGTAGGCTAAACATTAAAAACGTCTTAATGTGACAAAATGTCTTATACTGTATATTGTAGGTCTATAAAAATCATGAGCGTTTGTAGCCCATTAATGATTACAAGCATAGTAATATGTGTACTGACTGAAAAGATACAAAATGTATCAGAAATACATGTGATGTTGATAGTGACAAATAATTAGAGAGACAAGACATTTTGCCTTGTAAGCGTTATAAACATAAACGCGCCTATTCTTGGATTTGTACAGGAAACAGTGGGCGGTTTGCAAGGATCTGTCAGGCCGCTAAAGGGGGTTATTGTGTGGAGACATTGATTTGTTATAGAAACGATGAACAAAGCTAAGTGAACTATAAGTATTGCATGTAAGACAGGAAAGGACAAAGCTGACTTAAGTTAACACAGAACAGTGTATTTCCAGTAAGCCTATAGTTGTCCTCGATTACGCTATTTCCCGTTTTTGAACAGTTATTCATTTTGAGACAGGAGTTTTAGAGTTTAATGTCTTCACCTCCATTACTCTTAGCTCTTCGTTGATATGAGGCTTATGAGCGACTCGTCCCATTAGCCCATATGCCTAAATAACTGGATGTTTAAATGAAATCATAAATCCGGGGCGAAAATATCTCATGGACGTACATTTCCGTTGCGTGAGCAAACATACTTTGTTGGCAACTTTTGCGAAATGCATAATGTCTCCATACTTGTCACGCTTAGTCTAAGACAGATATGCCTATGGCTTATATATACACGGTGGATATATATTTAGATAGCCTACAGTGAACTGCACTGCACTGCAAGTCAGACGTGACCCAAAGCGACGGGTGCGTCGAGTCAGCGAAAGGTATACTGCTTAGACGATAACTAATACCTATCCATCAGTTTCACCCCTGACCCCCGCCAACCCACCAACCTCCCACCCCCACGCTCACCCTAGGCCTGACAGGGTCTTGAGCCTATATCTGAACATCCGTCTATGAGGGACCACAAACAACAACCTGAGTTAACGTATAGGCAGGGGGGACAACTCTGGGCCGAGACTTCTGGACTATCTGCTGTTTGTCTCCGCTGCCCGTTTGTTTTGCGTGCGTGCTGTGGCTAAAGGCACGTCGGCACACATGCTCTGTCTCTGTCTCCGAGAGATATTTGTATAATAAATAAAGAGGCAGGGCACAGACTCATTGTTTTGACTTCGTCGTTTATGCATTTGTGGTCTGTGCCCCTACTAGGCCTCATGTGCACGGGGTGGCACAAATCTTTCGAGATAGCGGCGCAGCAATCAATCTGGGTGAAAGTTTGAGCTTGTGTGTATTTCTTTAGGAGAATATGCGTGGACTTGTCGGGTCGAAATAGCAGCACACTTAGTCTATAGCTGCATATTTTACACTTCATCCATATATGGCTTCGCTTTGGTTCTGATGTCCCAGTAAGAAAGGAAAACATTGGATATTTTGCTGAACAATCGGTCTTCGGTGTCCTCACGCATATCCTTGACCAAGCCGGGGTACACCACAGCAAACCACTTAGAAGAGGGACATTTTATAGAAAAGACGACAATAGCACACAGGGAAAGTAGGGCTTTCCTCTGATGACATCGTGCAAGGTCAAATAAGAAACAAATTACCATTAAACTAACGCTGGCGCCTGGCCAGGATTAAACCAAAAGACTATCATGATCAGCTTATAGGTGTGGAAAAGTACATGGGTGGCATTTGGTCAAGCGGTTCTTCAACCATACAACTTGTTTGATAGAAGTTCGCCCCCTGCTGATGTATTCCATTCACTGACAAAATATATTACGCTTGCAGACCGTCTTCAAAGGTTTTATTAGGGCGAACGAATAGTCATAGGTGCAATGCCAATCAGTGCCCATGGCTATGGCAGCCTGAGAGGATAAATGCATGCAATAGCGATACATCTACACCATTTCTTGCCCTTGACAGAATTCCTGACTTCGGACGATCATGTTGTTGTCGACAGGGTTCTTTGCTGTACTTGGCCTTCGTGTGTAGGAACAATAGAGAAACGCTGTTATGCTATCACAAGGTTAACTGCTGTGGCAACCTCTTAAATATATCCCTTTATACGTCATGAGTGGATGGCGAGGTTTTTGGATTTAACCTAGCTTTGCATAATAGACTTTGCAGAGTATTATTTCGCCCTCACATCGGATCATAGCATTGACACAGAATCAATTGATATATTATTAGTCAATGGAATAATAAATGGCGCCATCATGCTCCCACAAACAGCCCTATAACAGAAACAGCAAGTACTTTATCTGAAATATTAACGGAATATACAATTTCGGCGAATCAGTCCAATATTCAACACAATTATGTGGCACAATGTTCCAATCATCCACATTCAACAACACTATGGCAACACTTTATTTTTTTATTTTCTTCAATGTCAGAATTTGAATCCACTATATTCACCCACTATCTACATTGTTGCACAGTAGGCCCATTTAGAGGTTGCAGAATTTATTTAGACAAGTAATAACGACAAACTTTACACGCCTAAAAATATATAGAGCAACATTATTTACACAAACTATGTATTTAGACACCGAATATCAACTTGATTATTTTTGTACATCTATATCTCTATGAATGTTTACAATCCCCATATATTCTGATTGGCAGAGTAAATATTATTCACACAACCTCCCCCAAATAGTCCTTGACCCACAATGCCCTTTGGAGAACTTAGTAAGAGAAGAGAAACATAAGAGAAAATCGATCAGCATGTGCTTGAAAACTTATTTTATCTTAATTGTTGTCTTCTCACTATTTAGATTGAAGTTCAGTTTGGAAAGACGCCATTGAGAGCCGTAGTGTTGGGATATGTGTGTTATTATGCGTTATTATCTGGACACCAGCAGATGTTCAAGTGTAGACCCGTGCCAGAGGCGTATTCATGTTCAAGGCTACAGAGCTGGTTGTTAATTAGCGCTCATAAAAGAAGAACCCTTGCTAAAAAAAAAAATTGACGACAGACAAAGCCAACGTGATTTACTTTGAAAATGGAGTGGGGAAAAATGCGAGCTCTGCACTTTAGCTGGATTCTCTTCGGCTCATATCAATAAATAGGCCTACATCTCCCGCAGTTTCATAAACACCGCATGTATCCTACACTGTATGGCGTATAGGCTAGCCTACTCGGGTTTAAGGAGTGTAAACACGAGGAAAGTGACAGAGAGAGAGGAGAGAGAGAAAGATGGAGATATAGAGGAGGGATAAGACACGTTTGCACAAGGACCTATTAGAGAGAGGTAATACGTACACAGATAAGAGAAACGGAGGATTGTTTATTTAGAATTAAGAATTCATTCATTCAATCATTTGTTTCCTTTTCTCCTTCATTTTATTTCTTTTTTTTATGTGTGTGTGTGTGTGTGTGTATGTGTTTGTGTGTGCATATTTTGAGGCTAGCGCGTGCAGAGAAGCATAAATGGCAGCAGCATCAAGAGAGGCTCGCGGGAACAGGGTTGTGCACCCCCCCCCCGAGCCTCTGGAAGTGTGTCAGTTGGCTGGTGGTTAGGGATGCGCACGCCTCTTATCAGGGTCCGGGTTCCAGTGAGTCAGGGTCAGCGGGAACACGGCGGAGGGGAAGGGGGGGGGGGGGGGGTGTCCGGGAG
>JAODUG010083885.1:0-12481 GCA_027564795.1 Aphredoderus sayanus
AAGCTGTCGGCTGAATCAATACTGAGACCAGAGGTTTCCTACACCTGCAATGGAAACAGAAAAACAGAAAAAACACTGTCCTGTAAATGCCACCTGGAAGGTTCCAGCAATGTAAATGTGCCTATACTGTAGCTACAGTACCAGAGAACCCAGTTCTGATTGGCTGTTTAATTCTGTACAGTACATACACATTTCTGGTCACTATTCTAAATACTGTAAGGGTAGTGGTTGTACAGTACAGTATACATTTTTAGATGTTCCCACAAAGGAAACTGTCATGTATGGTTTGCTAGTTTGGCTAGTAGGCTAAAGGGATTTGTAAAGGGATTGCATTTAAATACGATGGGATCATAAAAATTATGTATCTAAGAACAGTATAATGTACAGTATAAAAAATATTTGTTGTAATTATGTCGGTAAGGGCTTATACTTGTAAAGATAGAGTATGGGAATTAAAAAATTAAAACTAATCTAAATGAATAATTTGTTTGTTTTCCGTATGCATGAATGAATGAGGAACTAATTTGAAGCAGCCACACAACTCAGTGAGCAGAATGCAAGGCAGAATTGCAAAATATCTGACGCACAGTAGCTATTAACTTGCTATGAACTGCAGTCCATCTATAGCTACAGCAGTGCTGAACAGCCAATGAACTGATGACTATTAAGCACTAATGAACTCAGTAAAATTCAGTGGCCTCTGCCTGATGGAGGTGGTGGTATTGATGAGGTCATGGTTATGATCATCATGTACTTTGACAACACCTCAAGCTATGGATGTGTACTTTGTGATTCAAGAGCTCTGTAGAGACTATTATCTCACTGCCTAGAAACACCATGCGTGAGTACCACTTATCATCAGCAGCTCCTGTATGTTCACTGTAGTATGTCAATTAAATGGCTTTATTTTTGAGTGTCAGGCACCCATAACAGTGTGATTTTCTTTTCCAAGACCTATTTATTTTTTAATTTTTTCGTTGTTGTTTCATGAGGAAGAAAACTAATCCCAACAGCATAAACACTGTTCTTTTCCTTAACACCATCAGCGTTGTTCAAGGCCTGTGGCTCAAACATACTACAGTGTAAAATAGTACAGAATTATACAGTATTTCTATGCGACGTGCTTTGGAGAATATTTTAACCACAGATGTAAATTTAGAAGACCGTAAGCTCTTTTGTTGTATTATTGTAGAAAAAGACACCAGAAAAACTTGTTATTCACCAAGTATATTCCCATATCCAATATGTTGATACTCTCACATCACTTCTCACCGACACACATCACCAAGACATATGCATACACCATCATGCAAACAGCAAGCTCCTGAAAGTTGATACATGATGATCTGGTTATGGTGGCAATGATGAGTTATAGTGTTTATACAGCTTATTAAAAACCAATTACATTAGATTTTCATGCTATACTGAGGTGTATTTCTGCTTGGAATGAGCCCAGGGTCTGATGTTGAGTAATTGTTTCCTAATGGCAACATTAGCCCTCTGAATACGCAGAAGTGTCTCCAATAATTAAGCCCTGTGATATTCAATTTGTTAACATTTTACTACAAAATTAGAATAGAAATGATTTCCAAACCCTAAAAGCAGTTCAGATCAAATGTAATATGAGTTTGGCATAGGGAGCTAGGCATAGGCACTTGTAGGGGCTGGGCAACAACTTTATAATTCTAGCATAGCAAGCCAGATGATAACCACGGACATTCGGGCACTCTCTGGTAACGAGGCTACATACTACTGTATGTTTGTGAAAATATTCTCAGAACACTGTATTGAATATAGCCTTCACTGTGACTTCATTGTCAGCTCAATAATAGACGTGACCGCACTACTTTCAAAAAGCACTGCAATTAATAGGCTCTTTGTTCTGTTTTCATATCATTGGAAAGTTGTGTGCATTGGAAAGGCTGGTGGCTTTAAAAGTTGAAAGACATACAATTACCAGAGTTTCTATCAAAGCAATAGGTTATTAATTATTGTGTTCGCTATTTATCTGCTATTTGAACTATTAATATTTTCAACATTTCCAATTAAAATGAGGAATAACATTAAGACATTATTAGATTTGCTTGCTAGTGTCATTCTGAAATGGATTACAAACATCAAAGCATTATATACAGTACATCTAGCGCAATTTCTTGAGATCTCACCTAGGGTGCAAGGTTTGCCAGAAATGCCCCTGGGTCGGTTGTGCCAAGTTGCAGGTATACACTCCTGTTACATGAATAATATACTGTTGTCAATTAATGAGTTATCCATTATAATAAATAAATAAATAAATTAGTTAAAAAAAAATAGTAAAAGTACACTGTTTGCTGAGGACAGAAAATTGAAAATGTTTAGGCAGTTGCATTATCTAAAGATGACAAAATTAATTCAGAAGCCCACCAGTATACTGTAGCTACATCACAGTTTTTGACTTGTATTAATTTAATCTGGATGAAACTGGAGAAATAACTGCACTGAGCATGATAACCACACGAATTGGAATGGCAAAAAATTGTTTATATTGACAGACTGATCATGACAACAAATTGCCATTGTCAGCCAGGAGACTAAACGTCTTGATACAGGTAGAGATGTAGTGACACAATCTATTAATGTGTAGCCCTCGGAAAGTTAATATTTAAATTTACATCACAGCTTTATTATTGATTTTAAGATCCCCAAAAGGGCCATCTTATCTTTCCACGTAGTGCTTGATTGACATTTTAATTACTCATATTTTGTCCACCTCCATTTGCCCTTCAGACATTATCTCACTTATGTGATAAAATTTAATGGATAGTTAAACCTTAGTTTAACCAGACCTTTTAAAAATGTTGTTTTACATCATGTATAATGATGTGTAGCACGTCCTCACTTATACTATAGCTTTAGTAGTAATGAGAAAAATATCTGAAAATGCTTCTCCATGGAGTCATAATACAGTTCAATTGGCAACCATTAAAGGTGAATTCTTCAGTTTTTATGGAATTGCCCTTGTGGTTGAAATCTGTAGCGATACAGATTTTGGTTTGACACCCAGAAACGGCATGTACATTTCAGGGCTGAGTGACTCACATTCCTCTCTACTCCTCCCCTTTAGCACTAGTACAGTAGGCTCACATCTTGTATCCTCTCCTAGCCATGTGAACTGTTGTATTTTAAAACAATCAATGAGTTGGGGTTCTGGGGAAGCTATAATCGAGGAGTGTAGGCTACCTTTCAGCATTGAAAAAGTATTTTATGAAAATGCATTTATAGTGGTTATTAAAGCATGCATTGGTACAATGTATACTTTAAACTATGGTTTCTGAGCATGTTATTGATGAAAATGATTAGACAATTCTAAATGTCATAGTCTGTCAAATTGTCTGTTGTGGGGTAAATGCAATCAAGTGTTGTTTGGGAACAATGGGCACTTCTGAAATGTTGTACAGGGACAACCTGACAAGACTGAGACAAGTGTTGCTAATAGTATGGCAACTCTTATAGTGTTGTGAATGGTCACTCAACTGTTTGTGAACACTGAAGGGTCTGAACACTTCAGTGAATCTGTTGATGGTAACTTTTGATGTGGAACCATTTAGAACCATTCGTAACCATATCAGTTTGGTTATAGAACTGCCTCCAGATAATATAGCATATTGAGAAACTCAATCAAAATGTGGTGTGTTGCTCATTGCTATCTCAAGTCATTAAATGCCTCTGTACTCCTCCACTTAGCTCACATTGTGTATGTGCTTTTGACTTCAGCAATGTCTAATCAGTCACTATTCTTTTCTCACACAGAAAACAAACAGGCTTTGTTGAGAAAAGTGTTACACATACACGAAAACAACTCTAAACATCGAAAATGAATGTTCCTTAGTTTCATATTATATTTGTATTGTATTTTGGTCACGTACTGTAACTTGATAACTTACTAAAGTACTAAAAAATACTAAATACAAAAATGTCCCTTTTGTCTCCTTTCATCTTAATCACATTTGGCTCATTAAACATTCATTACAAATTAACCAAAGAAAATTGTATATTTATTGTCTACTCTTAATCATTTGTCAGAAGATTTTGAATGAATGCTAGTATTATATTTTAAAGAATGAAACATAATTGCTTCATTGTCTTTTAAACAAATCATATCTTATTTGTGAGAAGTATTGTGATAAATTAGACAACTATTACAGATTGCCAATGTTAGAGTAATCTGCTTTTATTTAATCATACAGTACTACCACAGTGATAATTATCCATATAAAGCTAAATATACACATAATTACATGAAGAAATCACTGGAACCTATGGGCTATGGTAGTGTTTGCATGCACACATCCCAGAATAAATACTAGCATATTGCATATTCTGAATAAGTATATATAAATAATGAACAAATAATGGATTTAGCAGCATGGATTTTCTGTGTTTGTATTTTTTAGACCAAGATGGGAAACTACAGTACCTATGCAATGTCCAATGCCAAGTGCTCAGAATTGACCACTGCTAAACTGCTGTATAGAGTATGTGAAGCAGTTGTATTGAGTTAGCTTAAAATGCAGGGGCATGCAACACAACTTAGTGAGAATTTGTTTTTCCTGCTCTTCCTAATTAGTTTGTTAAACTGGTATGAAACAAGTGTGTCTAAGGAAATGTAAAATTGAATATTAATTAAATTGCAAATGGAAATCATGCTTGAGTGCTAAGAGCAGCCATCAGAATTTTACAATTTATCTGTTATGGTTTAAGGAAGGCAGCTGTCTGTTCAAGGCTACAAATTAAGTAATAGATTATAAACTCCCCTGTGTTGAATTTGAAATGGGTATTTTGAGAAGACCCCTGCTGTATACACACGCACTGTGCAATCCAGCTTGATCTAAATTGCATTCAAACTAATACAGCACGTCGCAGCTGCCCAGAGAATGTACTGTATGGCCATGTTCCGACTTCAACACCGGTGTGCGGTTGACATGCTAGATGTGCTGTAGATTGTTACCCTTCCTGACATGCATGTGTCGGACGCAGAGAGGCGGGTGGGTAATGAGAAGTAGATGGGCTGGCTGTCAGAGCACTGAGCGGCTTCCCACACACCAATTTCAAACAGCATGTTTTCCACTGCATGGCTGACTGTCACGTTTTGGAACAGCAGCATGCTTCATCAATAACAACTAGGGGGAAGGGAGGGTGAGGTGGTGTGTGTGTGTGTGTGTGTGGGGGGAAAGTTGCCCTATACTGGCAGCATAGGGCAGCGAGTGCATGGAATATCAAGAGCTTATGGATCGGGCACAGGGAAGGATGAGCCCTCAGATAAACACTGGAACAAAGGAGACAGTGATGAAGGTGGAGTATCAAACCACCTCGTAGCAAAATGTCTGTTGGGGGTGAACTGTGTGTTTGTATTAATGCATGTGGACAGGTGCTCAGTGGGACGTAATCAGAGAGCGGCAGAGGGGACTAATGTAACATTCAGTGTCTTCCCTTCCTGGTCATCACTGTGTGTGTGTGTGTGTGTGTGCGTGAGTGTGTGCACAGGCAGGTTGATATACAGTACAGTGTACACACACATGCCTGCAAACAAATTCATTTACTAATTTTCAATTAGGTAGGCTACACATGAACAACTGCCCGTTAATGCAAATATCTCTATATCTCTATATGCATACTAGCATGGTCAAGAGGGGCAGTTCAGACATAAAGCCAGAATGGGGAAGAGATTTGATCTAAGTCACTTTGACTGTGGAATGACATAATGATAGCGGGGTGGTTTGAGTGTCTTAGAAACTGCTGACCTTGTGGGATTTTCACACATACCAGTCTCTAACAGTGAATGGTGCGAAAAACAAAAATCATCCAGTGAGCAGCAGTTGTGTGGGTGAAAATGCCTTGTTAATGAGAGAGGTCAGAGGAGAACGGCCAGACTGGTTCAAGCTGACAGGAAGGTGACAGTAACTCAAATAACAGTGGTACTGTATGCAGAAGAGCATCTCAGAACGCACAACATGTCAAACCTTGAAGTAGATGGGCTACAGCAGTGTAGTGTGTCTGTGACTTTGCAGTCAGTACTGCTCAGCGCACGCAGGAAAGTGTAATTTGCCTTCAGGATGATGTTGATAGGGCCACTAAGCACTTAGCATCGAAGGACAGCCATGTCAAACTTCATTTTCCGAACAAGAAAAATACAGGATGGTAAGAACATTTGGAAAGAGAGATGCCTTAGTATGTTATTAGAGATAGAATGTTAACCTAATCTCTTGACTAATGATAATTGGGGGTTTTGTTTGTAATGATTTCATTACATTTGATATTTTGTTGTGCTCGATCAGTCTCCAGGGGCTTCATTTAAGATCAATTTAATTAGTCAAATTTCACTGCTGCCATCATTTTAATTATGTGTGTTCCTTTGGCACATGACACTCAGCAGGAAAGGCCAATTAGATAAATGTATTTGTCAAGTATTTGATGGAATTGCAGTGATGTTTAATTATAAAACCGCTGTTTTCCTTCTTGTCTCACGATTCAGGCATGCTATTTGGAAAAAAGTCCAAAAATCACTCTAGACATATTTTGCAACAATTATGACCATCCACTGTTGCAGCCTACTGAGACCCTTCTGATTTTGAAAGCTCTTGGATTTGTTCTGCTCTGCATTTCAGTCAGGCAACTCTGAAAACCATTCAATCAATCAAATTACTAGCAGGGGATTGGAACACCTTCAACTAATCAGAACAAGACCCAAGCCACATCGGGATAATTTTCCAAACACAGGAACTTAATTTCTGTCAGCACCAACTCCACTACCTAGACACTGATTGGCCGATGGTTCTGTAAACTTTCCAATTGAGATTTCTTGACTGATATGCTAAACCATGCTAAAACTCTTGCAATTGTAAAATGAGGCAGAACTCTTTAGGCAAGTCCCAGTTGTTGCTTTTTTGCTTTTTTGTCCCCAAATATGTAACATACAACAGCTTCTTCTAACAAGAAGTTGCATTCATTGGCTAGTTAATAGATAGAATAGTATGTAATGTATATAAATATATAGTATTGCCTCTGATTGTCAAAGCTGATAATTACGACCATTATTACTTTTCATTCTGTGAAATAATTACAGGTGATTGTTATACATACTCAGAGGAGGGTCGATCACCATGGGGATGATTGTGGTAGAGAAGGAATATGCTTCAGGCTTTAGTGTACACCAATTTAATGGCTTGTGTTGTTTCCATGTCTAAGATAAAGGTTTATTGAATTAAACTCTGGAATCTGTCGATTCCACATTGAGAATTGTGAATTGTTCACCATTTCTCAAAAACACGCTTTTGAGAATTGGTCAATGCTTACCTGAACCATAGAATACAGTTATACCACATGTTTTTAGTATAGCGCTAATGAATAAAAGCAAACAATTATAATCTCCTCTGCTCTGTTAAATGAGCTCTTAGAAGTATAAGCTCTTTTGTTGGTTTTTAGGCTGCTAGCGATTGTTATGTATACACATTAGTATACAGTAGCTGTTAGCCTTGATGGCATGCTGTTATTCTTATTCTAACAGTACTGTATGTGTTTGCTTATATCTAGTATATGACCTATTCATCTATTGACAAATGTACATATGTGTACGTTTCATGGATAAAAGTTTCTGTAGATGTAAAGGTAAATTACGCAATTGTACAAGATTGATGGGGTTTAGCAATTCAGTTATAAAGCCGTTTAAACCTTTAACATAATCTCACCCTTTCAGATAAATAAGAGTCTAGAAGTTCAGAAGAACATCATACAGTCGGTAGAATATGTTCTGTATTTAGACTTTACTTAACTAACTCAATTAAAATAAAATATTTTGCACATAACAATAGGATGCATAGCATTGTTTTTACAAAGTAGACAGCTCAGAGCGAAACTGAAAATATTACTTTTCCCCCATTACCTCCCGGACCTCCGGTTCAAAGATGATGTATTGCTGAAGTTGATGGAGACATGTACAGGACAAGGATTGGGCAGCAGAGAACATACACACACTGTACAGACCACCTAGGAAAAAGCATCAGGCAGGATTCAGGAAATAATCACAATGTCATTATTTTGAGAATCATTCATTCTCAGAGGCAGGCTATAGTTATTTTCCAGTGTCTGCTAGTCTGAATAAATGCAGCTCCATATTTATACAGCTACCAGCCCATTATCGTAATTTCACTGAACAATGCATTTGGAAATACAACAAAAAGATATGTAATGTGGTGCACTGGTAGACATAGATAAGGACATTACATTCATAAATCAGTTGAATATACACACAAAGTGAATTCTGGGAGGTTTTAGTCTAGCTTCTGTATGTGATCCATTGTTTGGTCTCAGTCAAATGCTATTGACAGCTAGTGCAGCTCAAATCAAATTATTTTCAAATCTAAAATATAGGTTAAGAATAAACGTTATGAATGACAGTGCACACACACACACACACACACACACACAAATAATTTAATATTCTATAACAGCAGGTAGTTTGCTATTACAATGGATCCTAAACACTTTAGCAGCAGTCCTGGAAATACAATTGAATGCTATAGATACCATATGGTGGTGCTCACATACTGTACAGTTTAGGTCCAGTAGTTAAGATATATTTATAGGAGAATTATCATATTTGCCAAGTCAATCTGCCAAGCAATACTAGTGCCAAGTGTATAGGGCCTTTTTAAATAAAACGTAACTGAACTGCTATATCATGTGCTGGATTGACTGTGTGGCCCATCTTGCTCTGATGACCTGTTTTGATGATGGAAAACACGGTTACTTCACACCTACAGTAGATACTAAGTTGTTGTGATTGCAGAAATTCCCCTTGTGGGCACAAACTTAAATGCCAAGCCTTATCTTGATACTGTAGCAAGGGGTGGGATTTACTTACACTAGCTATACATCACCCTAGATGCATGTGCAACAGATCATGGAGATGGGACACACAAAAGGAGATTTCACTGGAAAGCCAGAAAGTGAGCAATGCATCTTTTAGAGCCAGTGTAATTGGGCCTGCTCTGATAGTGAAATTGCGGCAGGATACAAATGGGCTTCTTTGAAGGTTGCTGAAATGGTAATCTTGCATTCACTTTTATTGTTACCAGCACTCATTGCCAAAAGGCTAACCTTGATAGATCATGGAACTCCGGAGCATTCATCAAAGTTAAAGGTGGTAGATAATATAGAGAAGAGTCACCACTGCAACTACCTCTGAAGGCATATATTAATGGCATACTTTCTGTAATTCTGTAATGGGCTGTCAAAATAATGCGTATCTATTTAGACTAGAGATTTACAAGTAAGACAAGTGTATACACACATTACATCAACAAATCAAAGCTATGAGTAATATGATTTTTGAATATATACATTAGATCATGCTAATCCATTATCTTATAAGAGCTTCAGTTTACATCTTTCTAATGACTAAATCAATTTTTTGTGTCTTTGCATTTCTTGACATGGCATACATTAAACCCTTTGGTAGGCTTCACTGCACATAATGAGTACATTAACATTCAGTTCCGTGTCACAAAATATGTTTTCTCTACATTTCTGACCATTAATAGAAACACAAACAAACACACACACACAATAGGCACATTACCAAATAAATGAATACAATAATACTAATCTAAAGGATTACACAAGTAAAGAAATAGCTGGGTGTTTTAGACGGAAGCAATAGTTTCGCTGCAACAAGGATTTGATATGTTAGCAGGGTGGCCTTACTGGTTGTTATACTGTTGATTGTGCTGTGGGTCAACTCAAGCCAGCTCCGCCCTTGATGATTCACAGCAGCCTTTCCAAACCAGTTTTAGTTGTTAAGTTGTTAAGTCCCCAATAAAAAGAAAACATGCACATGGCACGGGCAGGGTTATGTCAGAGTGGACACATTTCTGTCTGCTGTCATTGCCTCCCATTGGTAACACGCTCCACCATCAAAAACACATGGGTTTAATGGGCAACACTCACACATGACACCCTCTGCATGAGGTTTATAGAAAAACATATCCTAAATCCTACAGCAACATTCTAATAAGACCTGTGTTGAAATGTGAAAACATCTACACATCTGTGTCTACAGTATACATACTATTTATTAAGGTCACATGTAGCTGTCTTTTTAATTAGTAGAGACTTTTAAAGATGCTGGAAAGCCTCAGGGATGTCCCACCAGACCATCATTATGCATATTTGCGATTGGTGGGATGCAATTGTTTGGAAATCTATTTCATAAATTGGTCAGTTACTACTGCACCTACAGTAGTAGACTCTACAGTGGAGTGCATTGTTTGCCATTATGACATTGCACTGGAATTTCATCAGTTTATTCACTGCCAGTTTTCCCAATTGAACTGCACATCTCTCATTGCTTTCACTGTAAGCATTATTTTACATTCCAATAAGCTGGAGTCAAAGGGAATTGATGGCGATGAAAGTCCTGTCACTTCTCTATCAACACAATCTGCCCTAATGAGTTTGAGAGGATCAGCTTGGCTTGTACACTCCTACACATGGTGGGATGAGAAATTACATTTTATGCTGAATATACTGTACACTATATTACCACTAATGACACAAATTACAAGGGCTTTGTTGCTTGAGTAGTTAAGGTGACTTCGAAAATTGTTTTACCCTTTGATGTGTAAGACAGGCCAAAAACAATTTAGATTTTTTTCATTTTGAAAAAATACATTTGAAAAATGTTGTAGTTATTTTTTTCTTTTACTTAAGACTGACTTAAGACTTCTTATTTGATATATTCAATATTTTTGTGATCCCAAAAAGTTTGGACTAAGACCTCTGACATTGATAGTGTAAAAAAAAAAAAAAAAAAAAAAAAGGGGGTGGGTTGTGGGGTAAGTTAACATACACCATATTTTTAGATTTTCAAAATAAATAAATCTGCAATTACCATTGGATAATGTTGGTTATTTTCCTAGCATGACAGTAACAAGTTCCAATTCAATTTGTTCCTAAGTCATTCCCATGCGTTAAATAACATCTACAAGCTGCGGTGACACACCGCACACACTCGCGCACACACACGCACACACACACACACACACACACACACACACACACACACACACACACAATAAGCTCAAGTTCTAATATTGCAAAATATTCAGTGAAGCTATAACGAAGGATGCAGGAGGCAACAATATGTTCTGGTATCTTTGCCTGTAGGAGCAAATGGGTTCGAGGCAATTTCCAGTTGAGAATCATTAAGCATGAGAAGCCTAACACACCCCTGCTCCCGAATACTTGTAACTGTACTCTCTGTACATCACTTTGTATATAATATTCTTCTAAATATGATCTACTAACAATAATTTACCAAATTGCTATTTAGTGTAGAGTAGAGACCAAACATGCCTACAGACCAGGAGAGGGACCCAGCTAGGACCCAGCCAACTGTCTACACTTCTGCCAGTAGTTTACTGCCTTGAAGCCTGTTGTATACATATACATGTATTCAACAAAGGATCATATGCCTACTTTATACAGACAACTATATTCATAATTTAACAACAAGCTAAAATGTTGGCTGACAAAAACTAATTGATCTCGTTGTTGCAGTTGGACTACTGGTTTACTGCCAGCCAGAATGTTTTTAACATATCCTTATAGCTAAGCAACAGGTAAAAATTATGCTATTTCATTGTACAATTGAGTTTTGAGCTATACATTTTTGCTGTACAATTATTATATTTATATACATTTACAACATTTGTGTTCTATTGAATTTTTAATTCAAATTGTACATGTGATAACTAGTGAATAAAAGTTGATCAGATGTACATGAATCCAACATTGATGACAACATCACTGGGTTTTGGGTTGTCAATAACAAAAATTATTTTACATTTACAAATACAATCCTTGTAACAAAATTAGATCAACAATGATGTTAAGCTACTTTTACTTGGGTGTTGCTATATGGGAATGTTCTACCTAAAGCTGTCAAACTAAAGCATTTAGATCGTACATTAATGATTTATATTGGAATGCTATATTACCAGTCCATAAGAAACAACGTCACCTTGGAAATATTAGCCATTAACGATGGCCACTGCTACTGTAGGCTACTGTATGTTCATCTTTTCTGCTGTTGCCTGTCCCAATTTAAATTTGCTTCTTTGACAAGGATCCATGTTACCTTGTTTTTTCTTTTTGTAAAACATAATTATGACCTTCCATTGTTCTCAAACTTAAGAACTATACTGCCCTACAAAGGCTAACCGCAGTAACTATGTATCTGGTCAAAACTGATTAATGACAAAGATTAAATTATTAATATTGGCTTTATCTTGTGTCAAAGTTTCAGAGTTCCAGTTATTATAGTTTTTGAGAAAAATACAAATTGCAGTAACTACAAAAATGGCCAGTTAACCCTTGTAATGTACTCCGGGTCAGAATGACCCAAATCACTAGCTCTTTGTGGCAGATAGAAGGCGCTAAACCT
>JAODUG010083896.1:0-12481 GCA_027564795.1 Aphredoderus sayanus
AGAGAGAGAGAGAGAGAGAGAGAGAGAGAGAGAGAGAGAGAGAGAGAGAGAGAGAGAGAGAGAGAGAGAATGCTACGACCTAGTCGTGGACTTGACACGTTTTCGGAATTAACTCATCTGAATAGACTGTCACCAGTTACCAGACTTATTTCACTGGTTCTCATAACCTAAATGAGAATGGAGCAACATTAATTTGAGTAGGCTATTTGATCAACTGCAAGTCTATGTCTGTGTATGTAAACTGTGTTGACTACAAGGTGGAGCTATGAGGAAGAGGGGCGTGATTGTATTGACTTCTTCTTACAATAGCGGGTGGACACCACTACGTTATGCTGCCCCTTTAACTGCTTGGAATGTGGAGTTTGAATTAGATGGCTGGCCAAACTACATAGAGCATCTTTAATCTCCCTGCAGTTTTGATATTGAGTCTCATCATAGATTTTAGCACATGAATTTCCCCTTCCAAGATGGAAGTCAATGTAAAAATTAATTAGATCTACTAATATTGAAAAAAGTTTCAAAGTTAGCAAAAGCAGAATGTGTATGACTCAGACTTTGCCACTACACATTTATATTAAATTAGTACAGCCTACTTTTTAAATAAATCAAATTAATAGCATTTAGCTGCAGCTGTTTTTTGGAAGAACATTTTTCTTTAAAAGCAGGCTGTATTCTATGCGCTAGACCATAATGGTACAATAATTGTGACTATTGTTTCACCAGTCCTTCCTGAACACAAGTTGTATACTTGGAAAAATTGCGTTATTAGTTTTAGAACACAAATACTGTAGTAGTGTTTGGAGACAAGTCCTGGCAGTGATTGGCTCACAGGAAGAGGTTGATTTCTGTTCAACCAGGGGCTCCTTTAAAATCAGGAGCTGTCCCAGGGAACTCAATAATCAACAATGTTATAGACCTGTAACCCAACATTTGTGAAATTCATAGTGCATGTGAATGGTGCAGCCATTTAAAAATTTTATACACTAGAGAATGATATTCAACAGTTTGAAGGAATTATCACATATACTGTACTAGGGTTAGTCAGAGCATATGGTGATCTAAATGTGGGACAGGAGGACTTAGATTTATTATTGTACCTTGTACTTTGGGGTATATTGTCACAACCATGTGGCATAGAGAAAGGGAGATTATTAAATAGCACAAGATATTAGAACTTCCTGTAGGCCAAACCATTGTCATATTTCAGATGAACTTCCCCAGTGAATTTCTGCAAAGGCTATATATACATTCTGTGTCACTGGTTACATAAACTGTTACAACAACACAAGCGTAAATGCTCGTTTTGAGCCGTTGAACGTCTTGTGAAATAAACTGGAGCCCCAATGACAGCCTAGATCATGCTGTTTGCTATCAGTCTGTTTATGCTGAAGTGATATTTGACTAAACTGTGCAATAGGCAAAAGGTAGCTAGACTCATATTTCCATATTTATTGTTTGGATTCCTGTCAATAGAATTCCAATTGTATTGCTGCCTTACTGAAATACACTGTATGTGTGTGCAGCCATATTGCAGATAGAGATTTAACGTGAATGGTGCTTTGCAACCAAATATATGTCACATATGTTTGGTTGCAAAGCACCATTCACGTTAAATGTTTGTGCTGACGTTATGTTAAGTGGTAGTGTGGGACCAGAAAGCCACATCCATTGTGCCAGAGGTCCAATTAGACTGAAAAGGCTTCTGCAAATTCATAACCGTATACCCAGTAGACAATCCATCTTAGAGCAATACTGTTTCCTCTTTAGCACATCTGTGTCTTGACCAGACTCATGAGTTGATTTTACATTTTACAGATTGACAAGTAGTTAGTTCTCTTGCTACACTGGGTCGACATGTCAAACTGTGTTCAAATGAAGATTTGTGTTTGTGTCTACATAACTGTACTGTACTGTATGTATACAGTCACTTTTACTGTAGTCACTATGTTAATTTTTACCTGGGAAAGTGACAGTAGGATACTCCTTGTGGACACTTCATTCATGTCCATGAACACACATACACACCTACCTTTGAAATGTCTCAGTTTATACAATGCAAATGTATGCATTGCTGTTGTGAACCTAGAGTCAATTATTGCAGAATGATTATTTTGAACCCGCTGAAGGTGGAGGCACCTCCAGCCATTAGTATGCCAATGTGTTTAAAGGCCAATTTCACCCTGCATGCCTCTGGAACAGAATCCTTGCAGAATTTGCATTTCAACAGAATATCACATTTTACTGCCTGTTTATAAAACTCATGCAGCCTGCTGGTAACCCTATTTTTATTTTCATTTCCTTGTGTGGATGCAGTACATATACATGTCTGTGTGCTGGTGTTTTGCTGAAGCATGCACTATGTCCCTCTATCCCTTATGAGAGGTTTGAGTGTGTGACACAATATATTTACAACCATAGAATGGTATGGTACTACAGTACAGTAATCCTGTAAAAGGTATTGCTGTGAAGCCCTTTTTTACATTGCATAACAGAGGTGTACTGTACTAGTTCCATACAAAATTGATTCTCAATTGCAATCATATAAAAGAACACATTAGAGCATTATATCCCCACGCATCACTCTATCTTCCCTCTTTATATTGGGAGTGTGTTTAATGACAGCTGGGGACTGTTGGCGACCCCGCCCCTTTACAGAGGGAACTAATTAGCAGGTTTCCTCTTGTCACTGCCTCCACCAGATGGGTTCCCACAATGCACTGCCAATGTCAGTGAGCTTGAGCGAGGCTTCACAGGTGGAGAGGAACGGAAACAAAACAAATCCCTCCTTGCTCTCTGTCTGTCTCACTTCTTATTGCATCTCTCTCTTGCTCATGTGTGTTGTGTGTGTTTAATTGAAAATGGTATTCAAACATGCACACATGTACAATATACTGTACACTGCAATTATCCATGCCTTGCAAAGTTGATGTATTTGCACTGCTTATATTCTTTTAGATTTAAAGCAAAAATGTCTAATTGTTCTATATACAGTAAATACATGTTCATGTAAAATAGCCACACGTTTGTGTTAAAATTATTTTGTTTTTTTATGAATCAATTAACTTGTAAATACTGAATGCCAAAAAGTGAAAAGGTAAAAATGTTTGTGAAATCTCAGACTTTTTAAATGTCTGGCTTTATTTTGAAATGCACTATGCCAATCCTTTTGAAAACTTTTTTTATATAGTTGCAGCGTAAGGAAAACAAAACCATCAAAAATGTAATACCTGCCATAGCAGAAATGTTTCTTTGAAAACCTTCATGCCTGGGGCTTACAATAATGAGGCTACAGTGAGCAGACTCTCCGTGTAGTTTAAGAATGTCTATATAATCAAATAAAAACATATGGTATTAGAAATAGTGATACCTAACGCAATATGTAAATATTGAATGCTGTCACTATGACTTAATTTCCTGTGTGCAATGAAGGGAGAGCAGTCTCCCTTGCACCCAAGCATTTGTACAAGCTTGGTGGGAAAAAAGTAAAGAATGAAAGTATCACAGAAAATGAGCATATAAATTGTTTATGAAATAGAATTAAAAAAATTTTAAGGTGAATGCATAAACAACGATATGGCAAAGCAGGATGCTGTCAGGTGAACAAACAGCAAGGGAAACAATTATGTGCAGCCATAATTTTACAAGGCCATTAGAAATAAATGATACTCACTTCATGTCTGAAAAATACTGTAATACGTTTAGAATTGATCATTGTGTAGGCTCATCGTTCTTTCAGTGACAGACGTAAGCAATACCAACAAAGGCACAAGTGACGTGTGTGCAAGTAATAAAGTGCTTGGCATGGCCCATAAATGCTTGTGGGTGGAGTAAACATGCACCGTCAGCTACAATGTTTATTTGCTCTTAAAGGTCAACGTCTCCCCATTTCTAATGTCTTCACCTAACTACCGTATATACTACAGTACAGGCATGGGCATACAGGCATAGCACATGCACATTCATTTACACGGACGTTTACAGCAACATAAGCAGCATGTACACGTGAAAATAAACTCAGTCGCATCATTATGAATCCTTTTCATATAAAACATGTTAGATAAGAGATATACAAGATATACAAGAGATATGTCTCTTTAATCTAATTTGTAAAGAAGGAAAACAAAAGCTGACAAACTACATCGGTGAACCATAAACTAGATAAGTCATGCCTTTGTACATGCATTTATCACCCTCAAACACTGGTATCAGGTTCCCTGGCAAGGCTGGAAGACTTGCTGCCTCTTCTAACAGAAGCCTGCCTCTACCACCTGCAAAGCCTCCATCTGCTCCCCTCGTACGACCAGAGCGATGGAACCCCCCCCCACCCCCGTAATACAATGCGTAGACAAACCAACCTTGACTGCAATACTGCATGACAGTTTGTATTTGACACAGGCGTATCAACCTGATGCTTTTATTCAGCGGCTACAATTGTCTCCAGAATAAATGTATTCGATGGGGCTCTGAGATATTTCTCTCTCTCTCTCTCTCTCTCTCTCTCTCTCTCTCTCTCTTTCCAAATCACATTCTGGCTGGTGTTTTTTCTACAGTATCTCAGCTATTTAGGCTGGCTGTCTGTGGTGCATCAGTGTGAGGTGGAATAGCACTGAAGGCTGGGGAGGAAACATCGGTTTGGCATAATAGTGCTTTATACTCATTAAACAAAAAAGAAAGAAAAAAGAAAATGGTGCAACATTTATACTTTATCCTGGCTCTATCTGTTTGTGTGTTCCTGTGCGTGCCCACGTGCACTATTCATCAGTGGGCAGTTTTCATTCAACCTACAGTAGATAGTTGGCCATAGCAGACGAACAGGCGGTACACGCGCACGCACGCGCACACGCACACGCACACACTGTCTTTGTTACACACACACATTAGGCATGGAGGAATTGAGAACAACGCATTTACAATTCATATTTACTGAGAAGTTCACATGGGCATGCACATTCACGTACATACACGCACACACGCACACGCACGCGCACACACACACACACACGCACACGTAAGCATCAAACTATAGCAGCAGGCGTAGCCCTGAGCAGATCTGCGCAGCTCAATACCTACAGTTTACATAGACTGCCCTCATTAGCGAGGACCGTGGTGCCAGAGTGCGTTCGTGCGTGTGTCAGTGTGTGTATGCTGCCAGTGTTTGTGTGTCAATACGTGACTTGTCAGCAGGAGATCAGAACCTGCTCAGCTACACACCCGCCTCTGCACCTATAGGACCCAACATGTTCGGCCACATCCCCCACCAATGAGCAGCACACGGAATAGACCCCCGCCTGCCTCTCTGGAGAGGAAACTTATAGGAGCTACACAGTGTGTGTGTGTGTGTGTGTGTGTGTGAATCTTCCAGAGCACTTTAAATCCCATTATTATGTGATCAAAAGTCCCTTCGCCCTCTGGGTCCTCCAGTGATGCTTCAGTGAGATGCTTTAAAGATGAACTTGCAGCACTAGGGGGCTATGGCATTGGGGGGCAACAATAGTGAGACACCGAGGAGCATGCTGTATACTTCTCTTCATTAAGCAATAAATAATGCAATGGAATCATATGAATAATTTTCCCCCTAATGGATATTGCATGCTCAGAAAAGATTTTCAGTTCCAGTTTTTAAACATTTAGCATGTGAAATGATGCGTCCCTATGTGACAAAGTGATTTTTCAGGGCAAGGGAAGAGGCGCACAAATGCATCAGCATCACAGAGAGACTGAGAGTTTTGGGGGAAAAGGAAAGATAGAGGCAGGGAACCAATACAACTGCCTTATACAGTATAGCGTCAGAGATACACCATGTACTGTAGTTGTTAATTAAAAGAGTACTTCTAATTCTATGCATGTTTCTTTCTTGCCACACACAAGGAACCTCTGTTTGAAAATAGATGATTTATCTCAAAGGGTATATCCTATGAACCTGTTATTTATTAATTTGTACTTAATATAATTGTGATATATCATTGTTAACAGAGGAAAAGTTAAGTGTAATTGTGGCCGGCAGGTTTTCATGTCAGTATGGAAAAAAGGGATATTTTAGAAGACTTTGGGAACCATTTTGGCAGCTACTGTAGATCTTCCCACATAAAAGTTCAATTTGGTCTCTGATTAGAAATCAATGGAAGAAAACGTGGGGATATGGTGTGGAGAAGCAGAATTTCCCATCTGTCTGAATATGGAACTGCTCATACTTTATTCCTTTCATCAGAGCTCAGAGATGGCACATGCACAGATTGCATGTTCATTGAAAATGCTTATCACCGCTGGATAGGATAGGTGTGCATGACAACCAATGGCAATTCAAATAGCATATCATAGCGCATGCCAGCTATTTCATAATAATGTGATGGATGAACTTTATCAGTGCAATATAATACATAACCTGATGCGATAGTACTGTATTTCATAACTTGCAACCACCTCTCGCAGGAGAAAAGGGAGTGACACATGACAGTTAACAAAGGAAGTGGACTCTTTTTAGACTTTTCTGACCCTGTTTTTCCTTATGCATCCACTAGCATGACATACAATATGAAATATGCTATCAAAGTAAAAATCAACCATGAATGTTTAATAAGTACATGAATGGAGGGAGCTCAGTGGAGGAGAAGCTGATTCGTTAAAGGCAACGTTGAATTGTTTTAGAGAAGCATATCGGACAAGAAGCAAG
Organism: Aphredoderus sayanus; assembly: GCA_027564795.1. Classification (NCBI taxonomy): domain Eukaryota; kingdom Metazoa; phylum Chordata; class Actinopteri; order Percopsiformes; family Aphredoderidae; genus Aphredoderus; species Aphredoderus sayanus. Next base: position 6,671 of record JAODUG010083896.1, read on the forward strand.
AAACCACAGGAAGGAACAACTGCTATAGGCATTTTGAGTTTCACGTGTGGATCTAAGAGCCAGTGAAATTATACAGTACATACCGCCGAGTAAGGACATGGCTGCAATCCATGCAAATTCCCATGCTTTGAAGAGAGCCACAGCTCGCCTAAGGACCTGGCAGTATAGGTAGACAGCGCAGTTCATTTAAACATTTTGGAAAACTTTGATGGTCAACATCTAAATGTTGCTTCCCATCTGTATGAAATGTGATTTAACACCCTTAGAGCTTGAGTTCTCCCACCTATTGGTACAGTGCAACATACTTATGGCCTTTTGAGAAACATTTTGTCATTTCAGGCAAACGGTAAACATTTGGCACAAATTTGGAAAACTGTCCTAGAGTAACAGTAAAGTTTGACCCCTGCCTACATACAACCTATTTTGAAATCAGATTGCCCCTCGATTTACCTCCACACACCAGACAGCATCACCAAGTTAGTCCGCACTAGAGCTGGAGTTGCTAGGCAACTGAAGACACTTGCTGCAGACTGAAATGATTCTTTGATTCGAGGAAATATATAATGGCCAACGGAGGAAACATTTTATGTAATTACAGTATATTCAATTGCATCTGTAATTTGAATTAATTGGTTATTATGTTAGTTGTAATATTATATTTGAAAATAGTATAAGGTTTTTCCACAGGCAGTCAGTAGAGTCTTTGTATTACTAAACACAAAAAGCATTAACTTACTGTAATAATAACACAACTTTTAAAATACAAAAAAATAAAATAAATGACAACAAACTGATGAATATATAAGCATGTACAAGTACAGACAAGGATTATTATAATAGAGTATTGTCTTAACTTGATGTGCTGCAGTTACCATGTTAGTCCGTTTGTTTTTTGGACTATTTAATGGGACGTTTCAAGAAAGAAAAATAAGACAAAACAATGCAGACAGTTATTAATAGCAACATGCTTAATAATGTATACACTGCTAATATAATCATAAAATAATGAATGATGATGATGATGATCTTGTATTATAAATAATGTAATCTCTGTTATCCTTATGTTCTGCAATGCTTGTTAAATATCGACCTTCCCTAAACACAATACACATTTGGATCAAACACTGTCATAAACTAATAAACATATACACTCATTATGCCAGTTCACCAGACATCCAGTGCACAAAACATGAGCCTGTGCTAGGGATATGATAATTGCACTTCATCTAGTTAACATAATATGTGGGCAACCACAGACATCAGCAATTACCATTTTCTATACCATGTGATTTTCCATGTGCTCTCCATATGAGACCTGCAGGAAATTACTGAGGTTAAAAGTCAGGCCCTATGTGCTCCCTGCTGTGAGTGACCTATAGAGATACTACTTGTTTAGAATTGGCTGCTTGGGAAATAGTGTGTCTAGATTATTTAAGGCATGAGTGGATAAACCTCATAAATATGCATATTCATTATCTGGAGCTGCATCTCTCTCACTGAATCTATCATGCGGATTAATGAATATTAGTCATCCATGATTTACTGTTCGCTTGTTGTGTTAAATACATGTATGAGCAGACATCACCCCCTACTGGCAGTCTATAAAGAGTGGGATCGCGTGATTTCTTTTTCCATTTCTTTCGTTCCAAGCAGTCCTTTCATTTTGAAAACAATAAAATCCAATCCTAATTGGTTCTGCTTCTTGTCATTTTTGAATTTACTAAAAACTACTAAAGACTATATAACTAGATAACTATCTAACAATTACTATAACTTTCAAATATCCACGTCTAATTTACAGAATTCACATTTGAGAAACATCTGCAAATAGTAAATTACCAGTAAATTCACGCGTTGCATTGAAACATAACACATCTCTAGACTAAAACAATACCCTACTGTTAACCTGCAAGTATAACCTTTGTCACTAGAGGTCACTGCATAACCAGTAATGTAGTTTGAGTTTTTTTTAATAGAATTTAACGTGAACCGTGGAAATAAATGAATAACAAATAATAACAGGACATGATTGAATACAGGTATGAATATTTAAGTATATAGGTATGTTACAATGATATGAATAAACCCATGTATTCCTCACAGCAACTGTAGCAGAACAGTCCCCGTAATTATAATTTACAGTGAGTTCGGTTTTCACATTCAAGTTGTTAAACATACCCCATTTTTTACATACAATATAAATGTAGGTACACTAATTAGATAATTTTAATTTGAATTACTGATTATTTTCTCCAAATACATTTTAAAATGTTTTATATAATAAAAATACATTGAGGCAAAAAACACATTAAGTCTCATCCACAATAACCAATCAGGTTTCCACATGATATGAACTTGATATACAGTACTTTACATTCACTCAGACTGTACATGCATGTGTTGCTATAGTGCGGATAACACAGCTGGTGCTTGGACTGAGCTCTAGCAGCTATTTGTCATAGCGTCTGGCTGTGTCTGCCTGTTTCTCCTCAAACACATTGATGGACTTCCCCTTCTGGCGGTTGGTGCTGCATCCCATCAGTGACACACACTGACTCCGTAGCTCTTTATTCATACACAAGAGAATAATAGGACTGCAGAGCAAAGGCAGATCCAACAGTAAGTCTCTCACCATCTCATGACACACCGATGGCTGTTCTATGAGAGAAAACACAGCACCTGTATGGACAGTGTAAATACAATGGTTAAAATATATTCTTATCCTATGTAATGTACTACATTTTATTCAGTTATGCTTGTCATATGTGACATGTTTTTCATGGTCTTAAAAAAAATTAAATGCAAAACTCTTTATAGTCCATTTAAATATCAAACTACAAACCTGAACATATGCAGTCTATGCTGTACATACAGTCATCAATAAATATGAAAAGTTGAACTAAAACAATAATCCAGATATAATTGTATACATCTGCAATACATGTCATTGCTTATATAGAAAACAAATGATAGGTTTGTAAGAAGTTATCTTACTTACCAGGTGCATGTGCCACAAAGGTAATGAGAAATATAAGACCGAAGACCTTGGCTAGATTCACATTAACCTCCTGACTCCTGTTCAGCACCTTTGCACTCTGTACCACGGTGTACAGTATGTGAGCGTAGAAGTAGAGGTTCAGCGGCAGAAACACCGAGTCTTTCACCAGTATGAAGCGCCTGGTGATCTTGTCATTGATGAAGGAGAAGCAGCTGAGGTTGACAGCATCCAGGTGCTTCACGCGGGAGCCAGACCGCCACTGGCTCAGCTCCTTCAGCGCCACGCATGTGGGCGGGAAGAGCAGCTCCAGTGCCAGGAACACCCTGCTGTCCACCACACGCCGGCAACCGCACACCACCGTCAGGTATATGGAGAAGGTGATGAAGGAGATGTAGAGGAAGGAAGCGGAGCTGGTCAGGTGCTTGGCGAACACCATAACCTCGCACCACTGGGAGCCCAGCAGCCAGCGGCCATGCAGCCTCCAGTGGATGGTCATGGGCCACAGGCACAGGTGGAGCAGGTTGCAGGCCGTGCAGGCCAGGATGAAGACGGCCACGTTGCTCCTGATCTTGCTCTGCCTGCACAGCATACTGGACACCAGGGAGGCCAGGATCAAGATGTTCAAGGCCAGTCCGGGCGCCAGGAGAAGGACTTTAGAGGGGGTACAGAAGCTCAGGTAGCTAGCAACACCACACAGGGAAGGCGAAGTCCTATTCATGGCTTGCAGCGATGATAAAGATCGCGTGGAGGAGGGATATACCTCAGTCAAGAATACTGTTGGGTAAGAGTATATATTTCATAACTGAAGATGAAAGCATTATCTCATAACATCTAACAAGAATGTGCAAGGCAGACATCCCACTTAGTTGTAAACATGTTTTTCTGGTTTACAGTACATCTTACCACACATGCCCAATCAACTTGGCTTTACACTTAAGATGATTGTTTCCAAGACTCACCCAGTGGACCTAATTACCAAGGATTCTATTCATAATCCCCTTCCTCTGTTTATAAGCCTCATGAATGATCTTATAAAACCTAAAAATCCAGCCAGCGGGCATCTAATTGTAAAACATTTTATTCACCTCATGTTCTTCAAGCCATTTCTGCATTTCAAGGTTTTTCTGCCACCCTTGTCATGCATCAGAGGCGGCCAGAAAACATGTTTGTCCTAACAATGTGGCTCAGAAAGCACAAGGTTTAACTTTGTTATACACAGTATGAGTACATGTCCACAATGTCTACTTGCAAGGTGTTTTTTTAGCTCTCTCGCAAATCTTGGTAGAATTGGATATGTACTCACCCAGGTCTTCTGTTAATATTCTTACCATGAAAGCTCTGAGTTTGTGGATTCAAGGTTTTATCTGATGAATTGCACCACGGTCTGCACATCATTAACCAGGGACTTCCACCAGCACTGCTAAAGTGAAAATACACTAGTTCTGTTTGCCTCTCAGGGGCTTTATGAACATGACACAGAAACTGGTTGATTAAAACACTAACTACCTTCACATAATATACCTAACTGGAAAACATAAAAATGATCTCCAATGAAGTATAGGCTACTATAACCATGTAACCGTAGTGTTCAAGCAGTACGATTTCAATGTGGATTTTCTGGGGCATTCATATTTTATCATGTTAATGTGTGATGTGTACAAGTGTAAATGTTTTCCTAACTGCTAACAGTGGCTCCCATAAAAAATGTGTCACTTTTGTTTGCAACAACAAAGTTCACAAGATTATTCCAAATAATGTAATTATACTTTACAGTATTTTCAGGAATATCTGAATAAAACAATCTACATACAGTACATACTGTAAAGTAGTAAATATCACATAATATTTTGTACAGATACAGTACACTATGCATCACACAATCAAAATGGCCTTCATGTTGTATATATTTAATAAAAGATAATACAGTAGTACCTATACTTGTATGCTTCAATTGTGGGTGTGTTACAGAAAAGGTACATATAGTTACATATAAAACAGCAAGCGGGGAGGTTTTGTTACAAATGAACCTCAATTTAAGCTTTTATGTAAATGGATTCTGCCATCATGCCTGTGGCTCTGATAGATTCACATTCCAAATTCGCAGCCGGTGCTCCAAGGACTAACCAAGAAACAGACAACAATAAAAGGTTCTGCTCCGAGAATTGATTGAAAATCAGAGTACCTGCCAGGAGCAGTCTGACCTAAACAGACTGGAGAAAGAGAGGTAGGACAGACAGCACAAAAAGGTAGAAACAGTGAGGTAGAAAGAGGGAATGCTGTGTCAGTCAATCGTGAGGGAGATGGCTCTCAAGGTGACAACTCCATCCTCGAGATGGTTTTCTGCAGGGGCTAATGGAGCTTGGGGCTTGTCTCACGAAAAGCAATTTATAGCCGAGCCAACTGAGGTCTGGGCGATACAGAAGCTCAAGACGTGTCAATTTTTTCTGCAACAAATTGTGCTCTGTTAAGGCTGTGGATTTCTACCAGACATCTGCTGTAATGCTTTTCACTGTAAAGAAGAGCTGCACTACAGTTTGTAACTTTTCGACTAGAGGCAGCAGTGTTTATTGCAAGGATGGCCCTCATACTCCTCAGCTGGAAGTCTACATTACTGTATGCCTGTCTAGTGACTCTAGTCCTCGCCACTGCCACTGCAACCAGCCCGGCTATGAAAAAAACAGAGGAGCTAGAATTACAACACACACAGAGGGAGTGTGGTATCAATATATATATGTATATATATATATATATATATATATATATATATATATACACAATAGTTGTTTGCTGCTATGTAAATGTTTTAAATATTG
>JAODUG010083907.1:0-12479 GCA_027564795.1 Aphredoderus sayanus
TTTAGCGCCTTCTATCTGCCACAAAAGCTAGTGATTTGGGTCATTCTGACCCGGAGTACATTACGAGGGTTAAGATAGCCTACATAAAGTACCGTATATAGGGTTACATTTGATTAAATTACATTAAATTGCCGAGGGTATATAGTGTTACAGCCATTATGTATGGGTACAATATTTGTTTTCTTGTTCTATTATTTTCAACGCTGGGTAGCATATGTGTGCAGGAAGGCTGATACATGAGTTCACCTGCACAGGTGGATTTTGACGGTCATGCACACACACACAATTGTTTTGTTTTTGTTTAACAGATGCATACAATGCATTAGGGTAAACCACTACCTATTACCAATTACCAGGTCTATCAATCATTCCGTGACTTTCAGTAGCCACAGATAACAGCCAGCCCATAATATTTATTCACATTAACGCCAAGCTAACATAACGTAAATACACTGATATATTTGAACATAAATATGTTATGTTTTATTGCTATCTGTAGGTGGTAAACCACAACAATGGGTTGGCTACTCAGTGTATGGCTGGACAGGGCTTGTAAAGACTGCCCCTTACCTCAAAGAAGGATGAATATTATGGGAGGAACCCAATAACCCCCAGGTGCCACTATAAGGGAAACAAAAATGGTCAGGATCAATTAGCCATGCAAGCACACTATAAAGCCAAAGTGGGGTGTGGGTATGCATTTCCTTGTATCATAGCCACACACCATTCCTGTTGTCCTTCTTATATCTTATTGTGCCACCAGATGGCGCCATATGATTGATGTCTGATTGTATCGTTCTCTTTATTGTCATTGCTGTGTGTATTTATTTATTTATTAATTATTTCTTTATGTAAATGTGTTGTTTTATGTGCCTTTTAACCCTCCTGTTGTCCTCGGGTTTCAAATGCACTACCTTGTTGTGCCAGTAGTGCACATCGTGTGTGTGTAAGCTGTAGAATTAACATTGGCGCCTTCTTAAGATACGACAATGACTCACACTCAGGCAGCAGTCTTAGTGAATACATAGCAAATGAATGCAATGCCGTGTGCCGTGGTACTTTGTGACTGAGCTATAAGCAGTACAGCTGTGCAGAGGAGGGTTAGTTCACTGTCAGATACATTATATAAGGACTTTAGTACTGTACAGCTCTCTATGTCTCTCTACGTGGTAATTAGCTGCACCACAGCCCCCCACCCTGTCTCTCAGTAAGATCCCACGCATGTCCCACATGCACTTTCAATTAGCACGGCTTGTTAATGGAAAACAACACATCCTCAGAGGTCTGCATTTACCTTATCAGTAGAGGATGAATGCATTCTGCTAATTCAAATAGCCCCAGTCTGATGCATGGAGCCATCACACCAAACAGAAACTTTACAGTCCATATTAGGAGATGGCTTCACATACAGTACAGCCTAATTTCTATCACATGCACCACGATTTGGTGGTTTAGCAATAATAACAACAAACTGTCTACTAAACAATGTCTACTAATACAAAATAAAAGAATAATGGATTTGGCAAGAAGGTCCAGGCTATTTCAAAGGCTGACAGATAATACACATACATAATAATAATAATAATAATAATAATAATAAACATGAGAGTCGGAGTTCCCATTTGCGATGGGAGCTCTTCAGAACAATTAAACACACTCACTAGGTACTTGTCCCAGTCTATTTATAGGATGGGAGTTGGCTTTGTTTTGCTTTGTTAGCGAGCTAATCCCATCGCAGGCTGTTAGACAGGATTTACAGTACAGAGGACTTACGTAAGCAGACCTCCTGGGGCAGACATGGACCTCTCGGCTCTTCTGCTGGGAGACTCAAAGGGATTACCGAAGGAACGTTTCCTCAACATGGACTTCACCAGGATCTGCAGTGGACATGGGTGACTGCTATATTGCTTACATGTGTATATATGTCTTTTTAAAAGGTGCACTCCTCAACTGTATTGTATCGCCGCTAGAATTTGAGTTCTTCTGTTTTAAAACGACAACTGTGCTTTTAGTAAGCCTACACATGGCTAAGGGGTGTGGTAGAGAAGATCTGAGTGTGTGTGTGTGTGTGTGTGTGTGTGTGGGTGTGTATGGGGGGGTGGGGGTGGAGGGGTGGAATGTTACTCTGCACAGGTGTGACATGTGCTGTCTCACTTCAATGACGCATGGGCTTGATTTGCCCATGTGGTTGAAACACATGGTCAAATCCTTTGTACCGCCGTGTGGTGTTAGGTAACGTAATAGGCTAACGCTTATGTAAGATAATACGTAACAAGCTAATACGTACTGCATGTAAGCTTACGTAATAAGAAAACACCCATGTAAGCTAATACGTAATGTACAGTATGTAAGCTAATACGTAAAAAGAAAACACCTAATACGTAATGTATAAGCTAATATGTTATAAGCTAACATGTACCGGTATGTATGTAAGCTAACGTGTATGTAAGCTAATAGGTAGTAAGCTAATACCATGGTGATCTCCTGCCGTACACGTGGCCACGACTCACCACAGCGGACAGGCTGGGGATGAGCTTGACGCTGTGTTGCACTTCGTCCTCCGTGACCTCCACCGGAGCGCAGTGCTCCGTCTCCAGCGGCAGGGGGTCCGAGCCGCTCTGCGTCACCCACCGATGGAGCTGCCACCGTAAAACACACACACACACACAGTCACCACCATATGAACTACTGTATACAGTGTAGCTATACAGACACACACTGTCACCACCATATGAACTACTGTATACAGTGTAGCTATACACACACACTGTCACCGTCACAAACTACTGTATACAGTTTAGCTGGGCACCCCCTAGTTACCTACAGACAGCCTTTACTTGAGTAAAGTCTGGGACACAACTTCGTCAAAACCCGTATACTTGACATTCTGATTGACTGAGGAATTTGTTGGGAAACTTAACAACACAAGAACAAGAGTTTTGTGAGTGACGACACTATAACAGCCAATGACACTTCTACTACCGCACTTCCTGATTGTGCTGACAAGCTTGTACGTATCAGATGCTCAGCACGAGTTGCTACCAGCGACCAGGTGGCCATCTGGTAGCTCTGAGGTGAAGTTACATAAATCTCACTCTCCGACACCTTAAGGGCGCTCTAGCGCCAAGCGACACAGCGACACAGCCCTTGGGATTTGACGTGTCTTGCTGGGATTAACTGGGTTAAATTTATGTCACGTGGGGTTGAGAGACGCCGAGCCTCTTAGCAGTACGTCGATTCGGGGATGCTGCGTTACGAGTGGGGATGTGATCATGTGACTTGCTCACCTTGATCTCAGGAATTGTGATTCTCGTTTCGGGACTTTTGTCAAGCATCAACTGGATGAGCTCCTTTAAGTCTTCACTTATGGCTGGCCTTCAACACAAACCATTGGAATAAACCATAAGGATCAATATTAAGCACTCGTGCACAGCCAAATAACAATGTAACACTTGCAACTATTGCTTAAAAGTGCATAGGAAACAACTGTTTATGCTAGCTAATGTATATAGTCTTTCCAAGCCCTATAGTGAAAACAACAAACACAAGACCGCTTGGATTTGTTAATTTGAGAGGCTGGAAAAATACCACAGTAGCAGTCACATTTTTGCTATGCTGGTGATTTTCTGCCATCCTGCATTTGCCAATACTACACTTCAACTTAATATTTTGCATATACAGTAGAAAATAATAATAATAAATAATCTCCAGAGTGTCCACCAATTTGCTTGTGTTCAGCTTTATGTGTGCAGTTTTTATTGTTTTTATTGAAGCTGGGCTGAGCCAACACTCCTTACTTACATTTTTGTAAACTCCACATCTTTATTCTTGATCTTGTTGCGCAGAGCAACAATGAATTCATCATAAAAAGGGCACTATAAAGGAATAATCATTATTGGGGGGAAACAAGGACAAATTAAATGTTAATATCATAATGCATGTGTTCTAATGGTTTTTTATTTAGTACAATATGAAGAGCTTACCTTCCCATAGACAAAACAGTAAAGAGTGATTCCCATCGCCCAAACATCTAGGGCCTGATAAAACACCCAGTTGTTCGGTTAGATGTTATGCGCATGCAACACACACACAAATAAGTGATTATATTGTCATTATACGGTAAGTATTTTGTAATTATATAGTAGGTATATATTCATCATATAGAAAAGTATATAGTATGTACAAAGCAATTATACATATAGCAATTATATAGCAATATAGCAATTACATAGTAGTTATATAGTTATATAGCAATTATATAGTAATAAATAACCACCATTGAACCAGAAAGGAGCTTCTAACCTTTCCACTAAAGAACTGCTCCTCTTCATTCATCATCTCTGGGGCCATGAAGGCTGGAGTTCCCGCCGTGCTGGACAAAAGGTCGTCTGTCCCCTCAAACATGTTGCTGACGCCAAAGTCTGCGATTTTCACATGGCCATCATCGCCCAGCAGCAGGTTGGAGGGCTTGATGTCTCTGTGGATGATCTTCTGGAAATGTACTGCAGACAACAAATACAGTTGTAACAGATAGAAACACTGGTGGTGAATTATAATAAGGATCATAACATTATGTTAGAGGTTGTATATTTCTATGTATCTATGTCATGTTAATAAAAAGAATACAAAAGTGTCACTGGATTATATATGAGTTGATATCAGGTTGATATATGAGATGATCATGAGATATATGAGTTATGTTAGTGTTTTTGGTGATGTCAGGCATTTCATAAAGACTTGTCAATCCAAACAATGTGATAAAAAGTGTTTAGTAAGCTTATATTATTTTATAGTTTGCAAACTCACAGTATTCTATCCCCAGGACAATATCTCTGAAGTAGAATCGAGCCAGCTCCTCAGTGAGAGGTGTGATGGTGGGTACCTCCATCACTGGGCTGACAAGCATAGGACATTAACAGAAAATTTTAAATATATTCATAATGTACACAAAATTCAATACATATATATACATAAATACAAACATATATATATATATATATATATATATATATATATATACACTCGTGCTGATCAAGTACTATAGCCAAATATAATAAACATACCCTTTCATCACCAACTCGAAGGCTAAAAGACAAATGAAAATAATTTATTTATCTGTCTGTGTAAAACTATGAATGGAGTGAAATGAATGTGAAATCATACAGGATTAATCCTCACCCATATGCAGATTGTCTTCACTGGGATCATCAAGCACCTGAAAGATAAGTGCAACTATAAATTCACCAGTTTAGGAGTTGTGCCATTATGTATGCAGGTTTACCATACCTGCATACACTGGTTAAAGGTGAAGCCAATCATTGAAAGGTGTAAGTATACTATTTCTTTTTTTTACATTATTTTCTATACTGTCTCTGTACCATTACGTTTAATTGTGGTACATCTGTACATCTGCTGACATAGTGCCCACTATTTTGTTATGATTTCTGTAAGAACTAGCTTGCTCTGATGTACTAGGTACACTTGAATTCCCCTTCAGGAAACCAAATCAGTTTATCTTATCCCTCATGATGCCCTAGAAAATATAGTCTTGAGCCACCAGGCGGCGCTAATTGATTGTATGGTTCTTTAAATTGTCATTGCTGTGTGTATTTATTTCTTTATTAATAATTTCTTTATGTATTTGTGTTATTTTGTGTGCCTTTTTAACCCTCCCGTTGTCCTCAGGTTTCAAACTCACACCTTGTTGTGCCAGCAGTGCACATCATATGTGTGCTGTAGAATTAAGTGTAGTGCCTTCTATCTGCCACAAAGAGCTAGTGATTTGGATAATTTTGACCCTGAGGTCAAGGGTTAAAAGTAAAATGAGAGTTACCATGTTTAATCTGAATCCACACATGCATGTACTTAATTAGCATGTGTGGATTTGTGAAAGAACAATGACTCTTTCACGATCATGGAAATTGCACCCACTATAAAGTGTAGCATTTACAAAAAGAGTAATTGTATCTCACTAACCTCAACTAACTTTACAACATTGGGATGGTCCAGTTTCTTCAGGATAGCAATCTCTTGGTATATTCTATCCAGTGGCCCTAAGAGATTAGGGCTTTGTCCTTGAGTAGGACTTCGGCCTACATTTACAACAACCAAAAGAAAACACACACCCTTGCATTTAGCATAAGCTAATAACAACCAATGTAATAGTATTTAAAACAAAAGAAAAGTTACACTCACGTAAAAGTCCACATTGCCTTATCAACTTCTTTTTTGAAACGACTTTCATTGCCTGAAAAAAAAAAATGACGAATTGACACAGTCTTTGAATCTGGGATTTAAATGTACTATAATATTTTAAACATTAATATAGCAGCAAACAAAAATTTTCTATGTATAGATGTTGTGGAGTAATTCCATCGGAGGAGACAATGTCATCACACACCCTCTGTGTGTGTTGTAATCTGAGCTCCATTTTTCTTTGTTTTCACAGCTGGTCAGGCCATGCATTCATGTTAGTGCAAGTGTGGGTGTGTTTGTGTGTGTGTGTGTGTGTGTGTGTGTGGCCTACAGTTAATTTGTTTTGCTCTGAGATTCTCTGGTGACATCTAGTGGCAGACAAGATCACACATGGTTCCTTTAACTTACATAATATTTTTCAGCATCTTCGTTGTACGCCAATTTTACCACCCCGTATGAACCCTACCAGGCCAAAAAGCAAGTCCAATTAAGTATTTCCTCAAACAACTCTTGTTTTTTAGTAATTTATGCTTTTATAATACTTGAATTTCAAACCTTTCCAATCTGATACCGCAGCTTGTACTGATTTAGCTGAACACAATCCTGAGAAAGGGGAGAAGTAAACAAAAAAAAAAAAAAAAAGGAAAGTAATTAAAAAGAATAAATTACAGAACAATCTAGAATAATGTCAAAGGTCACGTCTAGCGACAGTTCCATCTGGCTGGCTTACTTCGCCATCTGTGATGGACACACGCTTGGTCTCAATGGTGGGCTGCCTCGCGGCACGGGACCCCCGCTCCTGCAGGGACATCTTCCTGTGCGCCGGGGCCGGTGGGGGGACGCCGCCGCCGGGCCTGTAGCCACTGGGAGGCGTCCACCGCCTGGACGTCATGCCCATGCTAGCCACCATGTCGGCTAGCTCGGCGTAGCAGTCCGAGTCCAGCTCCATCCTGTATGCAGTGTCGGCACTCTCGGCAGGTTCCCGTTCACCGCAGCTTAACGTGGCTGTTGTCACAGGAGGCAGCTGGAATACATTTAGAGAAGACACCTCAGAGGAGAACAAGGTGTTGCTCCTATATAGAAAAAAAGCCAACTACTGTTTACTTTTCCTACTGTCAACTACTAGAGGCACTATGAGACAGCAAGACTGGCAGTGTTTAAGTCCCTGGGGATAGAGGCTGGGATAGAGGATATTATCACAGACTTAAAACACAGGGCAGGGAATCGAAAAGCCTCTTACATAACAAGGTGGAACACTTGCACATGAGCTCAACAATCATACAAGTTAATGTTAAGCATTTTCTATTGGTGGATAAGAAAAAATATATAATAGAACTAGAATACTATCTCTCTTGTTTTGAGATATTTGAATATCCAATAAAGGCTTTTAGTTAGTTAGTTAGTTTAGTTAAACTGAAGTGTCAAAGTACACAGTGTTAAAAGTATACACGATCATCCACAATAAATATGACTAAATACACAATACACACATAGTCTACTGTATATATTATCATTATCACAAAAGGCTTCTTTAAAGGTTCTCTTTATTGTAAATATATTGTAAATATCAAACAATACTTACAAAAGGCCTTGGTGATATGTTAAGATGGTTGGCATGGCCAACCTGCATTCTGAAGCGTAGTGTTTCTAGAAAGGCACTCCTTTGTGACTCAGGGCTTGACTTTCCCTGATGAACCATGGATTGAAGAGGAGCTATAGGCACCAGGATTAACTCTGATTATATACTGACAGGTTTATTCTGAGTGACACTGGCATCATTCCACAGTAGGCAGTAAATGAAAGTAGCGCCACCTTCTGTTGGGAAGACAAACAGTAGATAAATAGGCGAATTGATCATCCCCTATATAGCATCCAACATGCAAATTACACCACAATTATCGTGTGGACACAATTCAAACCTGCAGTATGTCTAATTTAAAAAAAAGTATTTAAGAAACAAATATTAAGACTGTTAAATAAGTTTAAAGTTAAGGGCTTGTTGACAATCCATCTTGATCACACACTGGTCATCATATACTGACAACACCTTTGGCTCGGTTACTTTTACCACAACGCGATCTTGTGTCCATTTGTGTTTAACTGGCTGGCTGTAAACCTGAGAGTTGCTGCTGTGCGCTCTCTCATTTCTCTTCTGGGATAATTGTATTATCAACCAAACTCAGCATGTCAGAGTCTGAAATAGCACATTTTGATGATTTGGAGACCTCAGAATTGCGGGATCTTTTGGATGATGAGGAGAAAATAAATCAGATCATCAGATGTAATAAAAAGGTAGTGTAATTGCTATATTTAATTATTTGTATAACCTTTTCTCATTGCTAGCCTAAAACATGCCTAACCAACTGTATAAGCATTGTCTATATTATAAAGTAGACCAGTGGTGAATGTTGAGTGCATTGTGTTATGTTGTATCTTTGCATGCAATGTGGATTTCCAGTTTCAGGAACTAAAGAGGGCTACAGAGAATAGATTGGTGTCAAATTGTACACTGGCTGAAACCAATCTTTCTCAAAAACCAGCATTTTCAGATGCCAAGTTGTTACTGGCAATAAAATATGAAGAACTAGAAAAACTTGTCAGCATCATTCAAATCAAACAAGTTCAACTTGGTGAGTCTTTTTGTTTTCTGCACTAAAGACTGCCACATGTGTCTTATAATTTTAGTTTAAAATGTATAAAATGTTTTATCATTTAGAGGAAGAAAAATGCACAGCTTGTACAGCACAGTTGTCTCTCTTGAAAAAAACAGCATGTGAAGAAAAGGAGTCTGAGGTAAATAGGCTACACATTTTCTGCACATAAGAACACTTGCAGTATCTGTTTCTGTATGTGTAATATTTTTGTATGTTTATTTAAAGACTTTACAATATAACTAAACAAATATAAATGCATTTAATATTTTATATACACACGTCCTTTATAAAATGAACCACGGGACTATCCCGGAAATGGTTTGTTTAAGCCAACATACAGTATTATTTGTAAGAACCCTTCAAAGCAGTTAATATAACGAACAGCTAAAACAGCATATGTGTATAAAACACAATTCATATTTCCGACAACAGATGGTCTTTCAGAGTTTTGTGGAGGGAAAAACAGCAGTTGTGGATTTCTTGGTTGGCTTTCAAAACACCAGGAAGTTATATCACATCAAGCAGGTCCTGCTGAAGAAAATCCCGGATGTTACGGAACTCAAAGCCAAACTGCACAGACCTGTTGAGGTTCCCCCGAATAGACAACATTTATCATCAACTTTTCTAAGCGGCTTCCCAACATCTAGTGATGGACCACTACATTATATGTGTCATGCATTCTGCAGTCCAAGTCCTGCCATTATCTTACCTCCAATCTCTTATCCGTTCACCCCTCTTCCACTCCATCCTTCATTCCTGATGCCCTTTGGACAAAGTTTACAGTCTTTACCCTTTCGTTTTGATTATATTGAGCCTATATATTCAAGACTGTATGGAGAATATTCCAGAGGGCCTCCAAGGCCTGCCCGTCTACAAAAACTTAAGGCAAGGAAGCATCACCCTCAGACACCGAATTGAAGACCAGCTAACCTCACTGCAACGCTGATGGTAAAGGTACAGTCAGGGTTTCTGTCTGAAGACCTATTTGACCTTGATTAAAACAAAAAAACCCTCATGTGTCCCTTCACAGCCACAGGGTGCTCCCTCTGAAGCTATACGCTCCCCACATTGGACAAGCATTGCCAAAGCTGGGATAGTGTTGTGTGGTGCGGTCTGCACCCCTTTGTTTATGTTCCCACTTACAGAGCCAGGGCTGTGTAGAAACACTGGATTATTGTTTCAGCTCGCACACAGAACGGACAGCTAGCAGACCGTGAGGAGATATTGCTATTCACATTATTGATCTCAATAGCAAGAATTGAGCCTAAAGATAAATAAGTTCTGTTGACAATATATTTGCTTTGAACTGTTAAACCTTATTGTTTTAATGTTTTCCCATACCAAGTGAACCTCTCACCTGCATTTGATATCTCTCGTCATGTCTCTAGAGGTGCCTGACGGTGTCAGTCAGCCATGCAGTGGCCTTGATTGACATTTGCTTAAGCCATATTTATTCTCTAAACAGAAGTATATTGAATGCATTGCTAACTATTTATATGGAGAAATTTGATAAGAGAGGTCATTCTTATAGGCTACTGCATCACATGTTGATTGTTTGGACAGGTGTGAGAGCTCTCTCCATCATTCAAGGCACCAGGATTCGCCTGCCACCCTCAAAGGTTAGCCAGAATACTATCCCCTATCTTTCCAGGAAACTCCGCTAGCTTTCCAAGAGATGATTAGCAAAGCTGCGCATGTAAAAAGGCTTTTGTTACACAACTGACTTCTGTTACATCTATGTCAGCAGTCTTCATTGTCCCAAGAGGTTCAAATTGGGCACTTTTCTAATCTGTCAGCTAACCATTGCATGCCTTTCAGCCCCACATCTCTATGTGTCTATAGTATTGAATGGGCTAAAGGACATTTTGGTTATTTGTTTTGAATGTATGATCAAACTACTTAGCTTTTAAATTACAAAAGTAGACTTCATATAAAAGATTTTAGTTTTTTAAACTAACTGTATGTCTTTGTGATACTGAAAAACATTTAGCCAGACATGGTAAATAAATCATTATTCAGTCGTCATTAACAATAATGTAAATTAAATAATTAATAATTAATAAAAACAATGCCCATAGCAATGTTTTTAGAACAAAAATAAGAATTGGTATAACATGCATACATACACACAGCTCAATTTATTGGTGTAGAACAAGTTAGGATAAGGATTTAAACACTGGAATAAAATTGAATAGGGTGCTTAGCAACCTGTTTATTTGTAAATGTTCAAATAAATAAGTCTGAAAAGAACATTTTATCAAATCTATTTATTACTATGATATTTTCAGATGCATGTTGTAGTATAAAAAAAACAAAATACATACAGTAGCACTGCACTATTACATCACATAGCGGTTTATACGATACTAAAATAGAGACTTTCAACCCCCACACTGAAAAGATTGCTATTTATTTTGCAGTATCAAAGGCAGATATAAACAAGTACTATTTGTGAGTCTATTATGACAAAATAAAAACCATGACACAAAGCATGAGACTACCATATAAAAGTAATTTTCCTCTGTTCAGTGTTGAAAGGTCACTTAAAAACACTATGCATCACCAATGCTATGACATCATCCACAGAAGAAGTCCACTAGCCTCCAATACACTAATCGTTTCATCAAAAAGTACATTTTTGCAGTGCAACAGTGGGTACCAAACGCTATAAGAAGCAGAAGTCGCTGACTTTCAAGAAGAGGAATACATGTTCCTGTTTTCAGGGGCTTCTTTGTGCACCACACAATGACGCCCGTAATGGCAGGGTTAGTCAGATTACTGTCCGGTTAGTCAGATTACTCAGAGGAACCCCAAACCCTCATTAGGCCTCTTTTGATCTGTTCGTAGGTGACAAACATCACAATGTTCCAGGAACCCAGACGAAGAAATGAGGGCATAAATCTAGAAAGAAACACCAAAACATTAGTATAGTTTCATATATATATATATATATATATATATATATATGCAGTCAGCTTCCTGATTTGTAGTCCAGATGGGTGGTAGTTGGTCACACATACTGTAAGGAGCAGTTTGGACAAGAGTCATCATAAGAAACATTGTACAACACCGGCTGAATAGAAATAGTTCTGTGGTTAGACACTGCAATAACTGAAGTCTCCTCCATTCCATCCTGGTATAACGTTAAACTTTCCCTTTTACATTTCCCTGTCGCAAAACAAAACACGCTCTTGTCAAAACCATGCATGTGTGACCAACAACCTGTCATGGACTACAAACCAGGAAACTGCCCTGCCAACATTCCAAAAGACAACTGAATTTCACATCGGAAGACATTTGTCATGTGTGACCGTAAGCCTAGCGGTTGAAACCAGCATTCATGAAATGTTTTTGTTTGAAACTGACTCCCCTCCCACACTGTTCTCTACCCCTCCTCCAGCAGAGTCAGCTTTCAAACCGTTTACAGAGCCAAAGCACTGTAGAAACACCGGATTATGTTTTCCAGCACACACACACACACACAGAATGGCCAGCTAAGGGACCGCGAGGAGATTTCGGGTTACTTTGCATTCACTTACGATCGCCGATTCCACCTTTAACCCTTGTAATGTACTCCGGGTCAGAATGACCCAAATCACTAGCTTTTGTGGCAGATAGAAGGCGCTAAAC
>JAODUG010083918.1:0-11104 GCA_027564795.1 Aphredoderus sayanus
GGTCTAGGGTTAGGGTTAGGTTAGAGAAGAGGTCTAGGGTTAGGGTTAGGTTAGAGAAGAGGTCTAGGGTTAGGTTACAGAAGAAGTGTAGGGTTAGGGATAGGTTAGAGAATAGGTCTAGGGTTAGGGTTATGTTAGAGAACAGGTATTTTGCGGGTTAATCCTCCTGTTGTCTTGGGTCAAAATGGTAAGGTTTAAATTAGGTTAATAATAAATCATTATGTTATTATTATTTAGTATTAATCCTCCTGTAGTCCTAGGGTGGAACCAAGAGGCTGCCTTGTGCTGGTCATTATGACCCCAGGGCGACAGGAAGGTTAAATGTATTGACAATTTTATGTTGTACTGATTGTTGTTGTCTTTGGAGCTGTGAGCTGAAGACATTTCCCAACTAATACACTGTGATGCGTTTAAGTAGGTCTAGTTACATAATGACGTGATGCCTACCTGTCAGTAGGCTAAAGAACTATGAATAGCGATGAAATATGCATGCATATTTAATTAAAGATGATCAATCAGGATTATAATAAAAAAAGATTACAAATAATGTAATTACAGGGATTATTTTACGACCCACTCCAGGCATCTTCCGACCCACCGTTTGAGCACAGATTTTAACAACAAGTGATGAAATTATCAGTGTTCACCCGGAGATACATAAACACACCGGGTAATATGTGCCTCTCTCACTACACTCTCTACACACACACTACCCCCCTCCCCTTCCCACCCCCTTTCCCCACGCTTCACTTGTGGATGAGAGACAAACTCTGCTCGCGCAGCCTGCAGCAGGTATTGCCAGCCTCGGAGCTGAAGCGCAGCTTCAAGTACAAAAACACAGCAACTCCGCACGGACAACTAGACTCTAACAGCGCCGGTCGGGAAAGCCGGTGCCATGCGCGTAAACGCGCCCGCGATGCGTTGCTGCTGAGCGACGATGATGCTTTGGCTCACAGGACCGCATCGCCGGGACGGACCGATGCGCTCGGGGGGACCTCGAACTCACCTGTGGAACCGCGCGCTCACGATGCCCTGCCTGAGCCGAGCCGTGCTTGTGTTGCTCTGTCTGCTGGCCGCGGGGGAGGGTCGCAAGCACGGCCACCGCGTGCGGAGATGGACCGGCGCCGTGGAGACCCAGAAGCACGGCACGTAAGGAGGCAGACACGGGAAATAAACGCGGAATGTTTTCTGCGTATTTTCTGCACAGCGACGACTGAGGCAGATAATACAAATTAATAACACAGCTAAGATAGGTTATAGTCGAAACAGATGGAGTTGAGTTTGTTTCACGTTATGTATTTTAGACAATCATGTTCATAATCATCTTATGCTGAACGTGTGAGGTTATAAATCCTGACAGACACGTTGGCAGATAGGCTAGAGTGTTGCTATTTTAATAGTCAAAGTTCATCCTTAAAATGGGATAATAGCTACGGGAATAATAGCTACGGGTGGGGGGTAGCACCATCAAAGAGGCAAGGCCCGGGTTCGCGAGAACCAAACGTGGTGGTGTACGGGATGAGCTAGAGCGTCTGTTTCCCACTTTACCGAAGCACAGGTTTCGCGAAAAAGCATTGTCAACTGAGTCTTGTTCAACTGGGCATTTCACCAAACGTCCTCGGACAGAAATGAATCAGCTCTCGAAGAAAAAAGCTAAACAGACCAGGTCTCAAACATGGCCTCAGATCAAACGACAATAAAGTCTAACATACAGTCTGACATTAGGCGCGGTACAGAAAGATGCTGGATATTCAACTGACAATGTGGCACTAATGAGCAGACCATAAATCCACGAAGCTCACCTTTGAGTCCCAGTCGGTGTAGCAGGTTCAGAGCCTGGGCTCAGTCCCTGCGCAGAGGGGTTCAGTCAGTACATTTCAGTCAGTACAGTCTGATGCGCCTGGAGCCATTAAACCAACTTTGTTTCACACCTCCGACGCCACTTCAGTGTTGGTTACCTCTAATAATTAGCAGAGTATAGTGTAAGCGTTCCATAATAGTTTAACTCATAATTGTAAGCAGCCCACGGCACTAACCTAGTTAGACCGGCGGGCACTACTACGGAGGGTCGCGTTTTTTCTTCTTCTTTTTTTTTTTTTGGCCGCTCACGTGCCACAGACACATTTTGTTCTGAGGCTGTTGCGTCCAATGTCCAACTGGGCCAACCTTCAGCCTGGGAATGTTTTACGTCCCGACCCGAAAGGCAAATCCAGATGTGGTTATGAGGATGTCCTAAAATCACATTAAAGACAGCATAGCCCTTTTTTATTGCTCTGTGTGGTCAGATGAATTATTTATAAAGGTGGCCCCATATTTTAACACAGGACACGTTTGTGTAACCCCAAATGACGAAACAGCTGCAGAGGTTTGCACTTATAACCCACTGCACTCAGCAGTAGCATTATGCATATTATATTCTGGTCTATAATGTATGTTATATGTACCGCTATTATCAGGAAATTACTTTCTCTAATTAACAAAAACGTACAATAGAAATGTGGTGTGTCATTAATTTTGCCTCTTTAACCCTTCTGTTGTCCTCCGGGTCAAACTGACCCAACGCACTATCTCTTCGTGGCAGATAGAGGGCAACAATCCTAATTGTACAGCTTACACACACACATGATGTGCACTGCTGGCACAACAAGGTGTGTGTTTGAAACCCGAGGACAACAGGAGGGTTAAAAGGCACATAAAACAACACAATACATAAATATATAATAAATAATACACACAGCACTGACACTAAAAAGAACTTCACAATCAGATGGCGCCATCTTCTGGCATTAAAAGATAGAGCGTTTGAAACAAGAGGGCGACAGGAGGGTTGATTGGTGTTGCCATCCCCATAGCAAGGATGAACTGTGACGATGAACATGTCTGTCCCAGTGCCTTGACCTCTCTCATGTCTGTCCCAGTGCCTTGACCTCTCTCATGTCTGTCCCAGTGCCTTGACAAAGAAGCCTCCTGACGTCACCAAGTCTCGAAGAGTGAAGACCGAGCATCTACTGAAGGTGGATGACCATGACTTCACCATGCGGCCAGCGTTTGGAGGTACACACACACACACGCACACACACACACACACACACTCACACACACACTCACACACACACACTCACACACACACTCACACGCACACACTTGCATACGCACACTCACACATATATATATATACACACACGCACATGCACGCACACTCGCACACACACACACACACACACACATACATACCGGCACGTCAAAATAAGTACATTGACACTTTGGCTCATGTACTCTCAACGGTTCACACCCACACATTAGCCTGTAAGTGCACCTCTCACCTAAAAGCTTTTCCACGTGCAGGCTGTTTCTCTCTTGTGTTGTTGTCGTCTACGTCCTGTGAGAGTGCAGAGCTCCTCTCCTTATGTGGAGTCAGCTGGTCTGAGAGAGGCCTGGCTTCTTGGTGGTAGAAATGGCCAAGCAGGGAAGGAGGGCATCAAGACAAGGGCCAAATCATTCAGCGTGTTGTGTGGAGACGCTTGGTCCTTGATACCTTCATCTGAGTCACCAACAACACCATGTCACATGTATTGTCTGATAGACTGGTGAGCATGCTATGTGTAGCCAGCAGCGTATATGCTGTAGTTCTTACGTTGGATGTCATAGAACTACATTCTTTATGAAGCCACCGCAAGATACGTTTTGTGGGTTACAAAATAAACCACAAATATTAACTTGAGCATCTAAGCAGTGCCTATAGGCTATTGCAAAGATCATCGATAATGCTTTGTTTGGGAATAAGTACAATGTTTGTTTTCTTCTCATTTATAATTAATGATTAAGAATACATCTGCTGTAAGTCACTTCAGTTTCTAAAAGTGTGTTTTTTAGTTGTGTGTCCACGGTAAGAGCTAGTTGTGTGACTACGGTAAGAGTTAGTTCTGTGACTACGGTAAGACCTAGTTCTGTGACTACGGTAAGAGCTAGTTGTGTGACTATGGTAAGAGCTAGTTGTGTGGCTACGGTAAGAGCTAGTTCTGTGACTACGGTAAGAGCTAGTTGTGTGACTACGGTAAGAGTTAGTTCTGTGACTACGTTAAGAGCTAGTTCTGTGACTATGGTAAGAGCTAGTTGTGTGGCTACGGTAAGAGTTAGTTCTGTGACTACGGTAAGAGCTAGTTCTGTGACTACGGTAAGAGCTAGTTGTGTGACTATGGTAAGAGCTAGTTGTGTGGCTACGGTAAGAGCTAGTTCTGTGACTACGGTAAGAGCTAGTTGTGTGACTACGGTAAGAGTTAGTTCTGTGACTACGGTAAGAGCTAGTTGTGTGGCTACGGTAAGAACTAAGCATACAATGCTTGTCAGACGGAAAAAAACACCCTCCCTTACCAGTCAGTCATGTGTTGACACACACATACACAAGGGTAGAAGTGGAGGCAACCCACTTCTCAGTGGCTGTTTCTGATGCTGCTCAAGGCTAGCTCTTGGTTGGTATGCTGATGAGCATCTAGCTACTTTGAGCAATCGACCAACGCTTGTATTGCTGTGCACACCCGATCTACAGGCCTAATGATGTTTGGATACGGCGCTAACATCCACCCACATCCATACACTGAAAGAAAAAGAGAAAAAACTTTGGTTTGAAGAAAGATTTAGAAACCTTTTGATTGATCTGTCTTTTCCATTGAAGTTGTATCAGGTGGAGCGTATCTGATGAAAGCAGCTTTCTCTAAGGTTCCCTCTGTGGCAGGGGTCAGCCATAGCATGGTGACTACAGCCTGGATTCAAGGCTATCGTCACTGGGCTCTCACCCCAGCGAGTCTCACTACCAGCGCATGCCTTCTCCCTCCTTATGGTTGGAAAGACCACATGTGAGTGTAATACACCTTCCAACAAGATGACTTACCGGGATGAGACCGGTCATCCATTAGCGGGGCGGTGGTGTATTACTGCACTTAATCCTGGCTAAAATAACACGGTAAGCTGGCTGCTAATCCGTGCCGAGGGAAGAAGAGGGAGAAAGCTGCCTGAACATGTCATGTGATCTTGGGGAGCGTGTGTGATGATCTCTTGACTGGAAAGCAAAGTGACAGCGTGCTTTTCAGAAAATGTACGGGCTTAGCACTGTGGGCCAAAGGGTCAGTGTTGGGGTCACTGGGGGTGTGGCCTATCGCATACAAACATCCATCTGCTGGTACTTAAAGGTGGTGTTAGCGATTATTATCCAATACACTTCCCTGGCTCTGTACATGGGAACACAAACAAAGTGGTGCAGACCGCACCACACACGAACACATTTCAGGCCTTAACACTCTCAGAAATAAGGTACAGTTAAGGTACCAAAGTGTCACTATGGTGGTTTGTACTTTATAATGCAAACATGTACCCTTAAAGGTACAATCATGTTCCCGTGGGTTATGAATATGTACCTTTCACAAGCACAAACCCATAGCTTTTGGACCTTTGGGTACCACCCCCTTTTGTTCTGAGAGGTCACAATGCATGTACAGTGTGCTCCCTTCATCCTATGGCATTGAAGGAAGCAGTGTTTGTTTGTTTTGATCGACTTCAAATACAATCGTTCTCCAGCATCCCTGACTCCACATTTAAAGGCACACTGAATTCAATGTTTTAGCATGAAATGAAAGTCCACCACTTTATCAATTTATTTATGTCATGTTTTAGCCCTGTTGTTTGATTAACATTTTGAATTGACACTTTATAAATTTAAGGTTGTTTGTGGCGTGACACATGGGAAAATAATTTGACTTGAAATAAAATTGCAATTGCAGAGAGATAAACAACAATAAACATCAATATTGATTTTTTTTAAAGATTAGAGCAGCCCTGTGGCGGAAATATGAACAGCTTTTAAATCTAAGATGAAAGGTTTTAAATACATCATAAACAGTCAAGTCATATCCTTCAAAACTCTTTGAAGGCTTGCCTTCAAATCCATGCTTGGTGTATTGGGGAGTTATCCTGGATAGTTAAGGTGCAGCAGTGTGTTCACACAGTGAGTCAAAGGACAATTTTGACACTTCACTGCTACTGACGAGTGCTAGAATGAAGGGACTCAGGAGTTTACATGCGGGTTCCTACACGCTGATTGTAAATTAAACCATAGCCTATCGATTATAAGCCCCCGCATGTCTGAAAATAACATGGCATCATATCCACCCACCATATTGGGGCTTTGATTGTGGCTGCCATTAGTTTAATGTTTGGACTGTAGAGATTCAATTACTAGATTGTATCAAGCTTGCTAGATCAAACAGAAGACTGAAATAATCCACTGGCTGACTGGCGCAGTGCTTCTGTATCATTCATATCCAAACACACAGCTCCAGCCGTCTGCTGCGTTGCGTAGTGGAATATGAAAGCAGCGTTGGCACGAGATGTGGACACGCTTAGGAACAGCATCCGCCAGCTTGGTGTGTGGCTGTGGGATTCATCCCAAAGCAGGGGAATGCTTTCCCACATGAGTAGCCTACATGCCCTCTGCGATGCAGGGAACTCTAGAGTTGTTAAGGGTTTTATTTAAGTGGTATTCACTGGTGGTGGGGGTTAGAAATCGCCATTTGCTCTCTGGATAAGATGACTTCATTTATGGTGGCTGGAGGAGGTTTACCAACTAGCCAAGCTATTCTTATCTTAGCGTAGCTTGCTGCTACATTAGCATGCAAGAGAAACATTATGCCAAGTGACGTCTAGTCAAGTTTATTTCTATAGCCCTCAATGACATGTCCGTTTCAAAGGGCTGCACAGGCCCACATTTCACATGGAAACATACAACTTTACCCTTTAACAACATGCAGCAATACAACCCTTAAACATGCTACTGCTACTATGTATGCTTGTACTGTATTGATACAAAATGTCCCATGTGAGGAATTATTGAAGTTGCAATCTCTTCTGGTATATAGCAAAGTCCTGACATGAAACCTGCATAGCAAGGTTGTGCTTCCAACTGCCATATTTGCCGTTTCAGAATTCTCCCACAGATCCAATCAGAATTCTCCATGTGTCTCCTCTATAGTGTCTCTGGCTATAGGCACTGATGGTTTTCCTCCTCAGAAACAAAGACTGTAGCTATGTGTATGTGTAAATTCTGGTATGTTCTGTATGTTCTGGTATGCTGTTATGCTGGTTTCCTGAGATAAAAAACTTGAATTTTTGGTTTGACAGATTATTAAATAACGTTTTGTGTTTTTCTTCCTTGTTGGCAGTGCTTCCCGTAACAGCTTTTAGGCATGTTTCAGGTTTTTAGATTGAAATGACAACTTCCATTATCAAAAGATGTTTGACCCTCATCATGGCACGGGTGCCAAACTTACATGACCTGTGACATCAGCTCAGAATCCTCAATACGTACTTATTTGTCACTTGGCTTTATATAAGAGGTTAATTAAAACCTTAAACTAATTGGCCATCCTGTGCATTTGCCCCATCACATAAGTTATCTCTCACTTGGTTCTCAACCCTGCTTCACCACTGACTAGTTATTAAAAGGAACATATTGTCTGCTTACACATGGCTGTATGGGGGCAGGCCAATCACCAGTCACTGGGATCTAGCCACTACCAATCACGTCGCCCGCACAAGGATGAAACGGTGAAATGGTTAAATTACAGAAAACATCTTAATTCTTTTGTGTTGTTTGTTCTTTTTGTTGTAAGTTAATGTTGTGTTTAGTGGGCTATGAGTGCATGTGTGTTCTAGTAATGAAGAGAAACACTGGGATGTAGAATGCCAGAAGAATAGAGTAGCCTTATTATTTACAGTAGCTCTATACAGTATATTGTCCAAATGTAAAGCAGAAAATGAAACTGACATTTCGAGCCTATCCTCGTGAGACCATCATGATCTCACAAGCTTCAGCTATGGGCCTGGTTTGTGCCGACAGCGACTCGATAACAACAATGGCATTTCCTAAAGAGGTGCTGCAATAGCATCAGTTTGGTCTGAAATGGAGAGTATTTCATAATTGAAAGAAGAGCAAAAAACAGCCCTCAAGGCTTTTCTCTATGGCAAATATGTTTTCACTCTTCTCCCCACTAGCAGAACAACTGGCTCTGCTAGTTAACAGGTTGTTCTGGTCATCAATCAATGGATGTCTGCACGCTGGCCCCATGGTCAGTTAGCTGTACATATTCACTAGTGTGGGAGTAACATGACAGGGAATTGACAGGGAAATTCCCCATTTTACTTCCTAGGACTGTTCCTGGAACTTTCAAATGCCTTTCCAATGTGGTGTTCATTGCAATGTTGTCATTCCAAAGGAAGTCTAAATTATTGGGTCCAAATTCATAACAGAGCTTTGCTATGGAGGTTGTTGAGGTTACAAAGCAATTGATTGATGATGGGTTTCTGTATTGATTTTTCACCCAGAGCTCTCACAGATATCCTGTTGTCAACTCTCACGCAGATAGTGCCCAGTATCACCTGGAACTGCAAGAAGTAATTTGCCACTTGGCGTTATAAGAGGTTTTAACTGAGACCATATACTAGCTAGGCAGCATGTGCCTTTTCCCCTTCACACAGGCTATCTCTCTCTTTCCTGGTTCACCACTGACAAACCTCACGGAAAGAAACAAATAGTATCCATGGCAGGTATAGGCTGGGCAGCTATGGGCAGGGCAGCTAGACAGGGCAGCTATAGGCAGAGGGCACAGGGGACAAACCTTAGGGCACAGGGGACAAACCTTAGGGCACAGGGGCCTAACCCTTAGGGCACAGGGGACAAACCCTTAGAGCACAGGGGACTAACCCTTAGGGCACAGGGAACTAACCCTTAGAGCACAGGGGACTAACCCTTAGGGCACAGGGGCCTAACCCTTGGGGCACAGGGGCCTAACCCTTAGGGCACATGGGACTAACCCTTAGGGCACAGGGGCCTAACCCTTAGGGCACAGGGGGCTAACCCTTAAGGCACAGGGGCCTAACCCTTAGGGCACAGGGGCCTAACCCTTAGGGCACAGGGGACTAACCCTTAGAGCACAGGGGACAAACCCTTAGAGCACAGGGGACTAACCCTTAGGGCACAGTCTTCCGTGGTCTTGTACAGTACCCTCCTGAGCCCCACAGTTCTGTGGACAGGACAATGATTAAGACATTTAAGTACCATCAACTTCCCTGGAAAAAGACATAGTAAAATTATGGTTTTATATAAATAAGGGAAGTGTGTATTCTGTGATTTTAATTCAGATGCACCTTTGCTATTACAGTATATAGCATGCTGCATGCTATCTGCCAAATTAATGTTACCATTAATATTTATATGCAGCATGAATAAACCCTACCAGACACCGAACACCAGTGTTTGGTGATGTGAGGTTCTTTCTGTTTTTATTAAACCTCAACCCAGCCTTGCCTACTGTAGCTTGAAGGCACACACATCCACCCCCTCCCCCTCCACATCACCCCCACCCTCCTGGGGCGATGAGGAGATTAAACTGGCAGAGGTTCCCCTGCTTACAGGCTAGATTAGCACAGGCACCAATCTGTTGGCCACCGACAGCTGTTACTGCACACATGACACTTTGTCAGCATGGCAGGGCAGCTAGCCAGGACAGCTAGCCAGGGCAGCTAGCCAGGGCAGCTAGCCAGGACAGCTATAGACAGGGCAGCTGTAGGCAGGGCAGCTATAGGCATGGCAGCTAGCCAGGACAGCTACCCAGGGCAGCTAGCCAGGGCAGCTATAGGCAGGGCAGCTATAGGCAGGGCAGCTAGCCAGGGCAGCTATAGGCAGGGCAGCTATAGGCAGGGCAGCTATGGGCAGGGCAGCTAGACAGGGCAGCGAGACAGGGCAGCTAGCCAGGACAGCTATACAGGACAGCTATACAGGACAGCTATACAGGACAGCTATAAGAAGGGCAGCTGTAGGCAGGACATGGTGATCAATCACTGCCAAAGAGCAGTCACACCACTAAGGCTGCAGGACAGGCATATGTGCTCTGGAACACCCACTTGTTGGTCCACGCCTGGTGTACAGGAGGAAACTCCAGCCAGCTTGTCTTGGCTGATCCAGCAAACAAAAGACTTTTCATTTGACAGGGAATAGACATTTCTCAGAGTTTTATTTTATCCCGTCACTCACAGACCAAACTCATAATGTAATACACACTGCTAGAGAGACATAATCATATCCTGTATTTCTTCAGGTGATCCGTTTACGTGTAAAAACAAAAAACAAAAAAACAAATACATATATAAAATGATGCTTGGTTAGTTTTAATTTACTTTTAATTACTTTAATATTTTACGTTAAATAATTATAAACTAACAAAGAACTTGAAATGAAACAATCACGTTTTGTCTGAGCAATTTAGTGCAAAGATGTGCATAATAAAAACAAACAACAAAACCAAAATGGTAACAATGCAGAAATTACAGTATAATCCCAGATGCTCAACATTGCATAGATTTAATAGTATGCCCAGATTATCTGCAGAGGAATGACATGTTTGCTGCGACAGTGTGTTGGAATGTTTACATGCCCACTAGTATCCCCTTTATGATTGTGGATTTGGAATAAACATGTAAACATGTGACAGACAACCAGTCATGTCTGTGTCTATAAAATCCCCAGTGATTTCTTTGGCTCTGTCTCAAAGCTGGTTAAAGCTGGGAAAAGGCATTTCTACACTTTATTAACACTTGTATCAATTTAATCCTGTATTGTAACATTTCTGGATGTGATATGAAACCAAGTGAGACAAAGCAATTTTAGAGTGACAATTGCAGTACCCTGTTCCTGTCAGAGACTCATGAAGTGTAGCTGATGAATGCAGCAAAATAACCCAAACTACATTGTACCCTTCTTAAAAATACAGATGTTTTAATGGCAGGTACTGACTTCGGCTACCTATTAATTGTAAGGATTAGAAGGGGTGGGTCTGTTGGTGTGGGTCACCTGCAATTTACTGTACAGTACTTTTTGTGCCTCTGCCAGCCGAGTAAAGCTGATCTCATGTAACCTAATACAGTATAATATATTATAGTATAATGTTATCGGCATTACTCAGATGCAGTTGTCAGGTCAGCACTGGGATCTAGCCACTACCAATCACCACACACTGGGATCTAGCCACTACTAATCACCAAACACTGGGATCTAGCC
>JAODUG010083929.1:0-12478 GCA_027564795.1 Aphredoderus sayanus
TATATATATCTGTGTTAGGGAAGCACACAGCCCTTCAGCATGCTTTTATTAATAAATGAGCAATGAATGCTGAGGCAATACTCCAGATGGTGTGCATACTTGAGGCTGTGTGATGTGATTGGCAGGCAGTGCGTATTTGCTTGTAAACAGTTTCTCTCAAGCAGTGGATTTCCCTTAATGAATATTCAGGTTGAGATAGTCACCTGGTTGATATATAATCTGCATTTGTCCTTTTTGTTTTTTGTTTTTGGCATACATGGTTTTATGTGTATGTTTTCTGTGTAGGTTGGGTTAGGTTGTCAATCGTTGTCTCTACATGTACCCAGCTAGACATAGGTCTCCCTGGAAACAGAAGGCTGAAGCTCCTTCATTTAACGTCTATATTAGCGTGGATATATGGTCTTGCTGGTGTTCATTCTGGTCCTCTAATCAGGGCAGGTGAATGTCATTAACCACAAGTAGCTTCACTCACTTGGTGCCCTAGTTCTCAGTGTGTGCCTGATCAGAGACTAGGATAAAACCCAGCAAGACTCCCGAAGGACCTGAAGGCTCATAGAATGTATTTTTTAAATTCATATTTTAAATATTAAGATAACATCAAACAAGCCTTGGATGAAGCTGATGCTATTGAGAAGACGAAGAAGATATAATGTATGGAGCCTGACAGATTTTGATTTTGATAGAAATGTTGAGGTTTCTGAGCAAGACACAGAGCAGTATTTGACATGAATCATATTACCAGAAAGATTTTTGAAGCCCTTTATCAATTAAACATCCCATGTGCTGAAAGAACTTTATGTCAATACTGTATATTGGCCAAAATACAGTATAAACCGATTCTGATGTATCAGCCAATAATATCAACTGAGCTCAAATAAAATAGCAATATGTCTAAGCCTCTCAAATAACTGCCAATCTTTCTACTGTAAATTATTCTGTTTCCATGCAGATGTATGTTAAAAATAACATTTCCTTTCCCTCCAGTTGCTCAATTTATGGCAGTAGGATTCTCAATCCATGGACAGCCTTATATATTTCCACCAGGACTGCGCATCGTTTTAATTCAGAAGAGCATTAGGAAATGTAGACCAATTCATCTGGGACTCCGAAAACTCAGCCCTGGCGTTAATTTAAGATGTTCTGCATGTTTATATTATGCTAAGTCTTCACATAGCAGCGGCTGGATTTGCCTGGGGATTTTTCAGAGGAATCTTTAGTTCTTAGCGCACGGAGGCTAATGATGACATCATGGCAACAGCACCACAACACAGTGGCAGCGGCTGAATGTTAGTGAATACAGTTGTTTACAGGGGGAGGACAGAGACAAAGATAGGGAGGGAGGGAGAGACAGAGATGATGAACTGGTAATGGGAGAAAAGGATGGGGAGACACAGAGAGAGAGAGAGAGATGGGGAGAACGGGGGGGGAGGGGTTGTGTAATCCAAGTTGCCTACAGCACAATAACCAGGAGAGGCATAACAAAGACAGGCAAGAATCTGGGCCGCGTGTCTCCTCCAATTCAGTCTTCCCCTTGAAGGGGGAGTATCTTCTGTTAGCCCAGCCTAGTCTTCACCCTGCCTTCACACCGCTCACTACCCCTCCCCCTGTCTCAGGTGGATGCCCCGTGACGGCCAAGCCCATGGCGGACCGCTCGTGTGACCCGCCGTGCAAAAAGCCGCGGTCCCTCTGCACCGAGGTGAGTCTGGTGGCAGCGGTTGCCGGGGCGACGGGGGGGGGGAGGGAGGGGATGTGAGTGATGGGGATGCGGCGGGGAGAGCCGGTCGGTCTCCGGACCCCCCGCGGGGGCCACAGCCGTCCATCTGGAGGTTTTAGGGAAACAAAGCAAAACAAACGGGCAAGAGAGAAAAGGGGGTGCGTCTGCGTTTAGCCCCAGAATGCACTTGTACCGAGGCACCGCGGGGCACCCAACATCTGCTGTGCATCTTAATGCCTTCCACTAGCATGCTGCAACACGGGGGGGCGGGTGGAGCCACTTTGTGATTATAGCCCACCCATCATTCATTGGCAGCCTTAAAGCGCTCCTTTACATATATGGTAAGGAGTCCGTAGTGCACAGTATGCGAAACACTTCATTGGTCCCCAGGTCTCTGTTTGTGCATACGTTTCAAATTGAAAGCGAGAACGATGAACAAAGTCTTAAAGATCATGC
Organism: Aphredoderus sayanus; assembly: GCA_027564795.1. Lineage (NCBI taxonomy): Eukaryota > Metazoa > Chordata > Actinopteri > Percopsiformes > Aphredoderidae > Aphredoderus > Aphredoderus sayanus. Next base: position 2,171 of record JAODUG010083929.1, read on the forward strand.
TCAGTATGTCATCCTTTACACGAAAGATGAGTTTTGCTTTATGGACAGTATTTCTGGGGAAACCCATTGTGACCGGGAATAATGGGTTAACCCTCCTGTTGTCCTTGGGTTTCAAACGCACTACCTTCTTCCGCCAGCAGACGGCGCCACCTGCTTATGTTTTGATGGCTTTCATAGACATCATGCTGTATATCTGTGTAAACTGTAGAATTAGAATTGGCTTACTTCTGCTGGCACCAGAAGGTAGTGCGTTGGGTCAGATTGACCCGGAGGACAGCATGAGGGTTAATATCTTATACTTGGGCTGTGTGGATAATGTAGAAATATACATTAATGTACTGTACTGTATATACAGTACCAATGCATTTCATTTAAGCTCTATTTATTTTGCATTTTAATTTTTGCTAGGCGTTACTCTCTCATTGTTTACTATAATGAGATTAGACAGTGTTCTGTGAATACCAGGGCCAGGCAGAGTTCACAATTAAGGCTTGAGGAGATTATGTCGGGCGATAGTATTCAATATGGGCATTTTGGGCAGACGGCTCTTTAAACATACTGTTGAATCAGAATCTGTTCAAAGCGCTGCCAGAAGCTTGCAAATTACAAAAGCAGTAGTTTCTCTCACATCAAGTGCTGCTATACACTTGCACACACATCACATCAGAGAACACATCAAAGTACCCGGTCTTGTGTATGAATATCGCCATCAGAGACAGACAGTATTACGTTATAATAAAACGGTTGCTGCAGGTGAGACAGAGACATATGGAGGCTAGTACATTTTATTAACATCTCAGCACATAACCAACCCCCCATAGCCCCCCACGCACACACACACACACATTTGGACACCCACCCCCCTTCCCTCCAGCACACACAGCCCTGTGTCTGCTGGGGCTCATGTCATTTCAGAGGAGGATTAGCCCCTGGAGATTGTGGCTGGGAAATTGGGGAACCCCTGCGGAGAGCGGTGTGAATGAAGCGCGGTGAATGCAGGGAGAGGGAACCAGGGGAAGGGTGAACAAGCCCCCTGCCCCACCACACCATGTTTGTGTGTGGGGCTGGGGGTGTACATACTGTACTGTATATTGTATGCACTGTAGCTCTGCAGAACATGGACTATATACATAGGTGTCATTATGCATGTACTGATTGTAATACAGTGGGGTTCAAGATAGTATGCATTTTGAATTGAATTGAATTTACTGTAATACCATTTTTTTATTACAAGTTATAATATCATCTTAATATTTGTGAAAAGTTTAATATGTGAAAAATGTACAGGCGTTTTGGAATGTTTAAGGTACATGTATGTTCCCCTTAAATAACAGCATGCATTTCAGCTGGCATGGACTCTGCAGTATGATTTATATGGGTTAGGGTTAGTGTCATATTTGAGCAAGTTGAGGAGCTGTTTTGTCACACCACTATTCTGTTTGAATATGAATTATGCTACCACACGGTTTGTGCCTGCACGTACATACTGTACTGTAGTACTTGTACTCTTGTGGCCAACATGACACATTATACTGTACTGTCCAGCCATTCTCCACTGTGTTGTGTCTGCCCTGCCAGGCGGGGGTGTGTGGCTGCGAGGAGGGATATACAGAGGTCATGACCTCTGACGGATTACTGGACCAGTGTACCGTCATCCCTGTGCTGGAAATCCCCACCGCCGGGGACAACAGGGCGGATGTGAAGACCATCCGGGCCTTCTACCCGACCCAGGCTGCAGGGAACTCCCCTGGCAGGGCGGGGCGTACCTGGTTCCTCCAGCCCTTCAGCCCAGGTATGTACAGTACAGTGTATTTAATCTACAACATAATAACATCCAACCTGGGCTATTGTAGCATTAATGTGCACCCTTGGAGGAGGTGGTATTGTTTTGCCATTGTATCTGCTAAAGGATTTAATGAATGCAATGGGAGAGAAGAAAATCATTGTTGTGTATGTCAATTATTCTGTGCAGCACTTTACTGCCCCCTTGTGTCCAAATAGGTAATGCACATGATTATATCTACATGTATACTGTACAGTGTACAGTGCATCGCTCAGTTAATGTTAAAGCACAGTGGTTGGAATCTATTTATGTGTACATGATGTTACAATGTTGACTCTCGTCCTCGGCTACTGGCCAGCATTACATCCTGGCTTGATGCAGTGTCTACACTGTCTACACGTGTGCAGTGTCTGTAATGTGTCATCTTCCATTCAGATGGCAAGCTGAAGACGTGGGTGTACGGGGTCGGAGCGGGAGCGTTCGTTCTCCTTGTGTTCATCATCTCCATGACGTACCTAGCCTGGTAAGACTAGCCGCTTTGTGCTTGTCTGTCCGTCTGTGTCCCTCTGCCATGCCATCATTCATTCACTCATTACTCTGCATCGTTTATCACTTTTGGTTTTCCTCATTGTTTCTCCCTCAATTCTTCCTCCATGCATGTTCTCGCTGGACAGTTGTTGTTGTGGCCAGTGCCTGTGCTCAAGCCCAAAGTCATCCTCGTCCAGGGCCAATCCCACGGTGTCTTACACCTGTCCTGACTGCAGGAGTCTAGAGCAGGGCCCGTCACGGCGGCAAAAGCCCGCCAAAGACACGCGGCACAGCGGGGCCGTGGCAACAGCAACAACAGTCTAAACTCCTATCGCCACTGTCCCCACCACGGCGTATAGAAACGCTTCTGAGCACACCTGAGAGCTGTGAGCGTAGGACTGTCTACGCTGCCTGACATCTTAATGTGCCAAACCCTTGCGAGCTCCTTTCAGTTACTGTCGCTGAGGCAACCTGCAGCTCCCGGAGGTGAGACTTCAACCTGGAAAGGTTCTGGGACCTCATGGAAGACTTTAGATAGAGTTTATAATGATTACGTTTAGCTGGTGTTTTCTACGGTACAGTAGAGTAGTATAGGATGTACTAGTATATACTATAGGATGTACTAGTATACTAGTATATAGTATAGTGGAGGGACTGCTAATAATAATAATAATAATAATAATAATACGCTTTATTTATATAGCACCATACAGGAGTTACAGTTAAAAATGCTTTACAATTAAGAATTTACATGCTATACAGATAGATAGACAGATAGAAGGCGCCAATTCTAATTCTACAGCTTACACAGATTGTGCACTGATGACAAAACAAGTTGTGAGTTTGAAACCCGTGGACAGAAGGGTTAAAAGGCACAAAAGAATACATTAAGAAATAATTAAAAAAGAAATAAATACACAGCACTGACAGTAAAGAGAACCACACAATCATACACAATCAGATGGTGCCATCTTCTGTCAAATAAATATGCATTTCAAACTCGAGGACAACCAAAGGGTTTAACAGTGTACCTTTATGTACATCATTACCTTAAAGATTAATTGCATGTTAATTTCTTTCCATTTAAATGTTTTCTTGTTAAGGTCAAATGCAAATTTAAGAATCAGAAACCACAAATATTGGCCCAAAACTTTTCCTTGCTCACAACCTGCTATGAAGTTGAATGCATTAGCTTACTCACAATAGATAATACTGCCCCTTTGTGGTTAGATAGAGTCCCTGCAACCTCCATTCTCTTGTCAGTCACATACTGTACACTACAGTATAACACTATTCACTTCACCATTGTAAAAAACATCATTTATTTTGTTTGTACGTTTTTTCTGTGTACTTGTTTAGTCTGTTGTGTGTTGTACAAATGTAGCTAACTGTGAACACTGTTTTTCTGTGTCATGCTGTAGTGTTTATTGAGGTGAGTGGGAACTGTTTTGGGCTTAAAGCTTCTTTTGTGACAAACCTCTTTTTCCAACCTAAAATACAGAATCTGTCAAAGGTTCTGTGTTTGACCTATTTTATTACTGTTATGATAGTAAGGAGCACGTGATATTAAAAGTCCCCTTGAAGCCATGCTGATAAAAACGGCATACTGCAAACACACAGGAAAAGTTGCAATGTAAGCAGTATTAGGATATCCATATTATAATATAGTCTATTGCATGTCTATATGGATTGCAATACGTGCATGGCATTAATCACAGACACTAAAACATAATGCAAATTAAACCACAAACGTTGCCCTCAGCTTTAAAAGTGCTTTGCATTCTCTACAAAAATCATTGTTTACATTTAGTTCTTTAAAGGGACAATACTCTGTCGCATAATAGCACCCCCTGAAACCCTAAAATAATTCCACAAGCTTGTTTATAAACAAAAATGTATATGTACAGTATGAATGAGAGGAGGCCTCGGTGTGGGAGGGGTTCTCATGTTGACCAACCAATCAGTGCAGTTGTTTGGTTTCAAACTATCTAAGATTATTATTTAGGGTTTTGGGGGATTACCATCAAGGATTGTACCTTTAAAATATAGGATGATATTCAAAAGCTACATTACACACAATTGTGATTTAAGTTATGTGTTTTACATGATTATTGTTTGCCTCTAGTAAAAAGCCAAAGAAGCCCCAACGGAGACAGATGAACAACAGACTGAAGCCCCTGACGCTAGCTTATGATGGAGACGCAGACATGTAGGAACTCTTCCTGGTCCGGCGATGCTGCGCCATGCTGGTTGTCTTGGAAACTTAGTGATGACCCTGGGCTGCTGATGGTCATGGTTCACTGGACTTCTGCATATCCTGGGAAGACCAAACAGACTGATCTTAAAATAAATAAGAACCCAAAAGAGCAAAGAGGATCCATAACCAAACTCACGTCTGTTATTAGCCGAGAGTTTTGCTTTCACTATTTTTATTTTCATACTTTGTTTCACGAGAGCCTTCACAAAATCGTTATCTTCTTACGGAAGTCTGCCTGTGTTTTCTCTGCTGTTTACACCTCCGTTTTTAACAAAAGGCTTTTAAAACAAATGAGACGGCCTATCCAAAATACGTTCTGTTTTTCGTCCATAGATGAGCAGGACTAGTCTTTCGCCTCCAAAAACTTTTTTAAGATGTTGTATTCTATCCTACTGGATGCGTTTTCCGAAGAAATTATTAAACTGGACAGTGAAAGTGAAATGAATTTCGGAAACCCCGTGATCACTTCTGCCTGCTCGCCCTTTCCCATTTTTCAGGCCTATTTTTGCACTATGTTAGTGCAGCATGATATGTACTTAAGTCAAGCTTTGCCATAGGAAACTGCCTCTCTCTATACAAGATGTGTACAGTCTTGTGCTAGAAATGTAAAAAGTAGACTTTTTTTGCAAACAGAAGTCACCACCGTTTGTTAAGAATCTCCTTCTATTACCTCTTGATGTGATATGATGGAACACAATGTACATTTTTGACTTTTTTCCCCTGTGGCCTCCATTCTACCTTTGTACTGTAGTATTTACTACTACAACACATCCCCATCTGCCTGTTCTGTAACCTTTTCATTTTTATTGTTATTGTTTTATACGGTGTCTTAAGTTCAGGCTTTTTTATTTCTGTATAGCATTAAAGTCCTTTTATGGTTAAAACTGCAAAACATAATTGCCAAGACAAGCTCTTTATAAAAAAGGAAAGGTGTATTTACAGGAAGAAGTTATATGTAGTTTTTAGTGAGTTTGACTGAGTACATTTCTGCATTTTCTTCCAAAACCAGGTCTGTTGTTGACATCACGTAGTCCCCAACTTCATGTCTTCTTCAGCTCATGCAACCCTCTCATTTATTAGGAGGATGTTGTGGCAACACTACAGTATGTGTTGATGCTATTGGTTTGGAAATGTTGTGCAAGGCTAGATGTTAAGGTGGGGAGTTAACGAATAAACAGGAGCATGCAGACATGTAACACAAGCGGATCTTTCTGAAGATGCATTTTTGTTATCTGGAATCTTTTGGGGACCTTGGCGTACAGTATATACTCTATTGGTTTTAGCATTATGCAAAGTATCAGCTGCCAGACAGCTGCTCACGCATTGGGTGCTCTGATGATTTAGAATGATTGAAAATGTGGAAGTCGATCTGCAGTCAACAGTGTATTATTTATGTAAGTACGGAGACATATCATTGTCAGAGACTAGCTGTTAACTATTATGTGGAATTTGTTGCTAGTGAAAGGAATGTTTAATTTATATTTCTTGAGATATGAGTTGTAAATACATTTGCTACATTGTTTTTATTTAACTATTATTTATGTATCATAATTTTCATTTTTATTGCACAAGATATTGAAAACACAAAAAGAACAAAAACACTGAAGGTGTGGATGTGGGCGTGTCTATAATGATACTGATTGCCTATCCTTTTCCTACTGTTTGTTTATATGTATTTGACTAATTGCTGATAATAAACTGAAAAATACATACATTTGACCGTTAGTGTATTTATTTTATATTCAGTTTAGACAAAATAATGCGTAGTGATTATACAGTAATATACTGTACAGTATACTTTATCATGTTTGCCTTGGCGTTCTCTCATCCAGCTTAAGGGGATAGTTGTGAATGCTTGTCAATTAATACCTGCCTTGTTAAAATCTATTTTGCATGTTTCTCTTTGCAAATATATAACATTACTAAAATGTTGGAGCCACTCAGTTGACAAGGTATGTGTCCTGTAGGTACATAGATACAGTTGTCCTATTTTAAGACAAGAACAAAAACAGCATCCAATAATTTTGTTCTAATATACATAAATAATACAGATTCAATTTGTATAAAGATCCGTTTGGGCATAGCTTAAATGTAGTAGTTTTGCTTAATATTGAAATGACTAAGTTAAATGGAAGCTTCTATCATATTATATTTTTAGTTTTTCTGTCGCTGGTTCTCACTGGTTACAAGGCATGACTGAAAGGATAAAAACGAGTCTTGCTCAAATGCAATAATATAACCCGACTGAACTGTGACCGGAAGTTAATATAGAAAAAGAAATGCTTGACCTAATACTCTTCAGTTGGTAAAGTAGATATCACATATAGATTTATTTTAATGGAATTGTCTTTTGTAACATGTATGTTTTAGTGTTTTAATGTTTTAATTCACTTTATATAGCGTAGTACTTATTATTTATACATTTTCTAACAACATGTTCGTCCACATTTATGTTAAGTGCATGTTGTAATGTGATCTTTGACCACAAGATGCCGCTAAACGACCATAGAAGTAAAATAGTTTTCTGCAATTCTTCTCATATCTCCAGTATTTAATGTTTTCATTTAAAAAAAACTAAACTAAGACAGAGATGGAGATAGAGATGTGCACACACATTTTTACATAATTATCCAGAAAACGTCTGATTTCTTATTCAACATTATTGAGAACACTTAAGCCGTTTTGATGGCAAAATGTAATCTCAGTGTATGACTAGCTGTTGTTACACAACGGTTTAGATTTCTTGTCTTGTCCACCTGTGTATATAAGCCCTTGTGTTTCCCCCAGATGGACAGGCCCCTTTTTTGTTGGCTCGGGGGCTCCTTCGATTGGTGCTGAGGCCGACCCACTCATATTTCAGTAAAGATGTGATTCAGTCCATGTTGGGAGGGGCCGCTCGTATTTCCCCCAAGTATTAAATAATTAGTTATTAGTTTTGCCCGGTTTGACTGTCTTAGGGCCGCATCACCGTGACAGAGACAGCGTTCAGCTGCAGCCGGCTAGCCAGATCGAGGATCGTAACGACATTACTGAAACAATGTCGGTCCATTCCAGGCAGTTTCGGCCTGGAATGGACCGGCCTTTCGTGAGTTCCCCCCGAACCTCCCGACGGCCAGTCAATCCCTGGTTCTACCCCTCCACCAAGACGTACATCCATTTCAAGAACAGTTGCTGGGGAGTTCTCGTTCAAATCTGAGAAGCCATAGGGCCCATACTGTAGCCAATTAAGAAGAGGTTGTTCCGTTCCATTATTGTGTCAGTTATTCGCTTCTTATTAAAGTAACGTTATTGCCTTAATCACAACAAGCCATTCTGCTGTAGTGATTGTAATTGTAGCATTTAAAGGAGACAGCCTATGAGGCTCCATTCCTGCATCGCTCAATCAAGCGCTTCTCATAATCATGGCAGTATTTCAATTCAATTCCCGCTGCCGAGAACAGGGCGACCTCCAGGCTTACTTAATCAATTAAGTCTTGTTGTAAAACCCACTTCTTTGTTGTGACCTACAAGACATCTTGTTCTCTGGCGGGTCAATTTCTTCAGAAGAGGTCACAATGCCAAGCATTATTGCGTATAAACCCTATAGTAGGCCTAGCCTATTTACCTGAGCATATATATAAAATATGTCACTGCTAACCGATAATACAAAACAATACCTCAGTCTCGATTTAAAACAAGACGAGAATCTGTTAAAAATATATTGAGTTGAATAAGTTCATGCTTAATAAAAAAACAACTTTCTAACAGTGACATTGCTCTCGTTCTATTGGACAAGTGTGTTAAGTCTTAATGAACAAAATGACTACTTCCACTTCCAGTGCCCTGACGCCGCTAGTTGTTCTGAATGTAATGAGGAAGCACTTGATGCAGGCCAGCTGCATCCTGTGACTATTTCTCTGCACGGGCATTTGTCTCTGTCAACTCCCCTCGACCCGCCCCCCTCTATTGCACATTCCCATGTAAGCCGTTGGCAGCCCCGCAAACCCGAAAGCAGCCTGCATGGCCTTTCTTATGCGCGCACATGTTGTGGAGAGCGACCCTCAGCAACCGGCCGGTCAAGGCCTGTTTGACTCGCATCTCACCACCGTGGATGTGCTGTGCTGACACTTCAGATGGTCTCTGGCTGGGCTCTTCGGCGACAGAAAACCTGCTACGGCGTCACCGACACCGCCTGAGGGCTCGCGGAAACATCTGCCCTCACAATCGGCGGTGGAGCCGCGCCAGCCAAGCATATTCATGCAACCGGACGCCGCGTGCGATGCACGCTGCCAGCGCCACTCAGCTGGGCAATCATCCTCTTCCTCTCTCTTGTCTCTGTGTCCTGCCCCTCCCCCCTCCCCCGCAGGACGATGGTGAGCTATTAGGAAGTGGCTACCCTATAATTTTCTCCCAATGGCAACATTCCATGCCCTCCCTAACAGTGAATTGGTACAAAAGGTGTGCTTTGGAAATTAGTAACTTGACCCCCGTTCCCCCCGTGATTATAGGCAATGAGCGGGATCTATTGGTGATGTAATGTAGAAAGCGAGCAGGTGCTTGATTGAGAATGAGGAGCTGTTCCTGTCACTCCTCCCAATAGCTGTCCATCCTCATGGCACTCAAAGTATTTAGTTGCCTGGTTGTAGCCCTCTGTGCTTCAGTGACGTTCTCTCTGACGCTCTTGGAAAGCAGACTTGCTTCCCCCATAGAGTGTTTTTATGTAGCTATAGGTGGCTGGGAAGACATACAGTGCAAAAGTGTTTGTTAAAGACTAAACCACTTGCACACATATCAACTAAGTTGTGTAAAGTATACATGTTGTAGTATTTTCCTTTAACAACTTTGAAAAACAAACGGAGACACACTATAGCTATGGCTTGCTAGACGTCACAGGGCTGAAAAGAACATGCAGAAGAACAGCCTTAACAGCCACTACAGCCAATTATCACTTCACTGGCATTTATGTTAATGGTTACTGCTAGTGCTGTATCAATATGATCCTCCTAAGAACATAATTCATGAACATTTATAAATAGCAACCCCTCAACATATAAATATATAAAACTACATATTATACCTCCTGCCCATTTTTCCACCATGGCTCTACAACACATTATAGGTGTATTGTCTTGACTGGATCCCATAGGAACTACAGTGCACAGCTAAAGGTGGTGGAGCCCAGCTTGGTGTTGGAGGCTCAGTGGAAGGCAGCAAGAGGTGTGATTTATCCTCTCCTGGGCCACTCCTGTGGGTGACAGGGGAGGGAGGGGCTGTGAAGGCTGTGGGGGCGATTCAGAGCAGGATCCCATCAGCTCTGCCGGCTGACTTATGGTGACAACACGAGACTGCTGCAATGTTGTAGCAATGAGATGGCCTGCAAATTTATGGAGGCACTGTCTATGCTTCTGTCTTCCCTCCCCTGTCCACCCTTCTCCCCCCGCGAGAAGGGCGGAGATCTGCCCCCCACACCCACACACTTCCTTAATGTGTATGTTTGTGTGTGTGTGTTTGTGTGTGTGTGCTTCATAGCGTAAGTAGTATTTGTTGTATATTGATCGCTAGTTTTGTGCTTCTTAATAAAAAGTTGCACACTCTTCTCTGATTTAAATTAATTGACGTCAACTAGTAGCAATGCAGTGTATGTTTTGGGCGTTCTTGGGCCTGAAAGGCACAAGGAGGTAACTCTGTGTGTGTGTGTGTGTGTGTGTGTGTGTGTGTGTGTGTGTGTGTGTGTGTGGGTGTGTGTGTGTGTGTGTGTGTG
>JAODUG010083940.1:0-12477 GCA_027564795.1 Aphredoderus sayanus
GTAGAATTAGGTTTAGCGCCTTCTATCTGCCACAAAAGCTAGTGATTTGGGTCATTCTGACCCGGAGTACATTACGAAGGTTAAATGGGAGAGCCATGTTTACACGGTAGGTGGGTAGGTTTTCTCATAGCATAGCTGTACACCACACACTGCAAAATGCATTAGTTATAAAGTCAGAATGTTCTGACACAAGCGTGTACTTGACAAACAGTTTGTTTCTGGAGGGTTTTTCTCTGCAACACCAAGGACAACACATTGGCACAAATAGGATCTCTCTGTTATTGCTGGTCCTCAACTCATTCAGCTTCCACTGTACTCCCCTGCTATTTCACAAGGCTATTTCAATCAACAACCATTTTCTTTTTAACCCTGCTATAATTGCAATTGCCACACCTAAATAAAGCCGAATCAGCCTCTAATTTTGAATTTGATTTGAGAGTGGCTGACGAAAACAGAAGCAGACAGACTGACTCAGTCTTGAATTCCCCGCTGGCCTGTAAAGATTTGCTGCAATATTTACGCACTGTTTGTGTTTGTGTTTGTGGACACCTTTGGCCTGGAGCGTGGAATAATGTACCTGGATTGTCTGGAGCCATTGTGTGTGTGTGTGTGTGTGTGCGCGCGCTCCAATTATACAGCGCTGTGCGCCACCCCTGTCTGCTGCAGCTGGCTTCCTGCCAGGAAGGCTTTCATTCGCTGCACTTTCAATGGAGCGTCATCACGTGGCCTCCCAATGTTGTTGTCAGAAGCCTTTTCACCGCGCTCCAGAAAATGGTTCTCTCGGGGGGGCACACCAGTCTAGGGTAGAGGCTGTCCCTCCATAGTGTTTACCTTCCAATCCCTGTGACAGTGTTAGGCTAATGGCTGGAGCATCCACATTCTAATGCGCCCCCCTGTGAACAGTATATAGAGTTGTATATATGCACATGAATGCAATGCAAAACATTGTTGACTGCGTTTATCGGTGCTTCTCCCACTGGCGAGCTTCCCGCCTGTGTTCACATGCGTCAGGTCTGGCAGTCGAGAGCTGCCTTCTCACTCTCCCCCAGGTCCCACATCAAGCCATTACTCTGCACTCCCCACCGTCGACTGCAGGCAGCCTAGCTCCACATCACATATCTCTACAGACAGCCACTTCCCCCTGCTGCAACCAGATCATCAGTCCAATCAGACTTCAGTCCTCCGATACGAAAGATATGAAAGATCAGATCGTTTTAACAGTGAATCGTGTACTGAACCGCCGCTCTGTCACAACACTCATTTGCAAGGCAATGTTCTTTCCTAGCTCTCTCTCTGCTCTTTTGTAGTCGCACAGTGCATTCCGGTGTGGAGAACGCTCTAAGACACCGCGGATACAAGTTTTCACCCAAATGTAAAATGTAAGAGGGCTATTTTTTGACTTGGTGGCTGGGCTGTGTGCAGATAAAGAAGTCAACCTGTGTGTCTGTCAAACACCAGGGCAGGCCTCTCCAGTGTGATTCTCCTTGGCATTACAGACACGCTCGAGGAAAAAGGACATTTGAATTGACAATGAGGCTACAAAGAGGGTCTTGGATAGGAGCTGGGCAGGAAATAACAGTACGCTGGGTCTTGTGAGGTAAAGCATGAAACTCCCTGTCACTACGGGTTACACAACAAGTGGGCATTTAAGATGGACTATCTATCGATCTAGGAATTTGAGTCTGTCCCACTAATGCACTCACTGTGAGTCTGATTGGTGCCATGGCCACTTTAAGATCTACAATATCTGCAAACAGATAGTAGCAAGTATTACTGACTCTCACCCTGACTCTGTTCATGGCCTCCTGGGCTTGCTGCATGCGGGCACTTTTAGTGGGCGTTCTCTCCGACAGCAGGTGGGTGGAGCCCAGGTAGCTGGCAGCAAAGATAATGCCGTCAATCAAGTCTTCTGGGTCACATGGCCCTGGAACTAAACATAGACAAATAGGCTAGCATAGCGTCGCGTTAGCATACATACCAACGCAACTGTCCAGAAATCCACGTTTGAATTCAATTGGATGGACCTCATGTTGGCAATTGACGTTAGAGTGACACTCACCGTCCACATACGTAGGAAACGAGGACAGGGATCGGCGTATCTGTAAATGGAAAGGAAACTTGTATTTATTTATTGAACATCTTTAGATTTACAGCCACTAAGCTCTTCTCAGATAATTAAGAAACTCCAGAGGTACATAAACGGGCAATTGTTCTGTTTCTGTAATCTATTTTACCATTTAGCTATGGAACTGTCCAACATTAACTTCTCTGTCCAGCTTGAGCTGGGGGAGAAACTCTGAGGTAATGTTCTTGATAACATGACCACACAGTTTTGTTGTACAGTATAGCATATATAGTATACTGCAGTATGCCTTATATCATAAACTAAACAAAATCTAAGCCATTTATGCCTATTGCATATTAAATAAATAAATGTTGCTTAGATGGTTGGAATCAAACATTTCGAAAATGTTTGGAATGTTTGGAATTGTTGGAATTTAACAAAACGAAACCCAACTGATCGAGCTGCAAAATACGCCAAAGTCCTTCTTACTGGAGCCTAGAATTGCCTAACCTGCAATACCGGTGTAATAAAAACCTGCGTTAACAGCAACATAATAATAATGGCGTTAAAAGGAGATTGTGTTAGTTTTATAGCCACAACCTCTCTCTCTCACCGTCACTTGCTGGTGACTTTCATAACACCTTCATGCTCTCATTGTGTATACTTCCTGCTGCTCTGCAGCACGTGGTGTTACGCAGTATTGTAATATGTCAACGGACGAGTGTTTGTTTTGATGCAGTTGGTGTCCAGCAGAATCGGTCTCTTGTACAAATGAGATCGCATGATGAATGCGATGAATCGAGATTGGGATTTTATTTCGATTAATTGTGTAGCCCTACTAAATGTATCTAAACAATCACCTATAAAACATACAGTATGTACTTACATCTTGAATGGAGGGTGTCTGAGGGGTCTGGGGCGGGGCTAGGGACGGGGCCCCAGGCTGTGGGGGTGTCTGGGCATGCTGGCTAGGGTGGGCGCAGGGCGGGGCAGGCCTTGCCCCGTCCCTGTGCTGTAACGGACCACCCGGGTGGTGAGGGTGGTAGTGATGGGGCCTGGACGCCTCCGCCCCCCCCGCCGCCGCCAGGACCACGGGCTCTCGGGCCGGGGCGTAGTGGGAGGGGGACTGGCTGGGAGAGTGAGGGGCGGACTGAGAGGACAGGGAACAGAGAAGACACTTTAAATGGGAAATAAACGCTAAAGTCACCTTATAGTCATAATCACATCGAAGTGTAGTGAATATAAAGTGAAAACATCAAAGTGTCACAACGACAGTTTAAATGATTTCCTGGTGAACAATGTCAGTGTATGACAGGCTGATGCCCTATGTATCATTTAAGTCAAACTATTTTAGCCTTTTATGTCCTTTAATATCCACTAGACGGGCTTTTTCATCATCTTACATCATCTGCTTTAAGCTGTTTAAAGGTAGTTTGACTGTGTGTTATTGCCCCTAGAACCACTAATAACTGCCCCAGCTCATCTTTTTATGTAAGGAGCACAACTGCACATGGCTGTAAAGGATGTGTGTGTGGGGAAAGGGGGGGTGTACCCCTCCCCCGTGCACTTGAACTCTATGAGGGGGACAGGTAGGGGGAATGCCAGCCATATCAGCACTTACAGGCGGGGCAAGCTCTCTGGGAATCAAACCAGCCCTTTTTATAACACTGGATTCAACCACAAGGACATTCCATTACTCTATATACAGTCTCTGAGAACCAGCAAGGGACACACCCTGCATTATTATAGTATGTCCATTAAAGGTAGAGTCAGTCATTCTGAAGAAAGCTTGTTGCTATTTGAACTCGATCAAAACAAAAACACCTCTCCCTTCACTGCCATAGGGTGCTCCCTCAGAAGCTCTAGGCTAGGATATTGTTGTGAGTTGCACCACTGTTTGTGTTCACATCTACAGAGCCAGGGCTTTGTAAGAACATTATTTATTTTCAGTAGACACAACAGGCAGATAGTGGACCATGAGTAGATATTTGATGAATTTGTACTGTTACGGTACTTTAAGGCACTATACCTTAAAGGTATAGTAAGCAATTGTAAGCTAGGCTACACTTTTCGTCCTAATATTGCCACTAAAAACCTCATATTCCATTCATTAGCTTACTATTCTCTGTACATGCTGAAAAAATAATCAGGTACACAGCCAGGGCTCCATAAATAGGACCACAAACAAAGTGGGGAACACTGCTTACAACAACCTTGTTGTAAGCATTGCTTCGCAATGCATTTTCAATGTGGCAGCACCATATGGTATTGAAGGGAGGGGTGTTTTTGTTTTATTTAAGTTCGAAGATAGCAAGCATTCTCAAGAATGACCCTGCGTATAAAACCAACAGCAGAGGCCCTATGTACTGTAGTGGATTACCTATGTACTGTAGTGGATGGGATGACCTATGTACTGTAGTGGATGACCTATGTACTGTAGTGGATGGGCTGACCTATGTACTGTAGTGGGTGTGACCAGCTGTGATACTCACACCCCCGTGGCAGACAGCTATCTGCTGGGTGTAGCCGTCCTCCTGGGGGCTGACCTCCTGCCTCATGACCCAGATGGGCTCCTCAGGCTGGTCAGGAGTGTATGGGGAGCGCACTGTCTTGGTCTTCACCTCCTCTATGGCCTCCTTGATGTCTCTGATAGCCAGACTGATGGCGTCTCCAGAGCCTCTTCCCGTCTCCTCTGCAGCCCTGCCCCGCTCTTCCGGACCCCCGTCGCCTGCAGGGACAGGGAGCTTCCCCCGGGACTCTGGGTGGGTGTGTCTGGCGGGCGCCAGGCTCTTGGAGCTGGGGCTGCCATCAGTGCTGTCGCCCTCTCCATCCGACTGGGCGTTGTAGTGGTGCAGCCGGCTGCCCACCGAGCGCCCCTGGCTGGCAGGGGCTGGCTGGGTGGGGCAAGCCCCGCAGTGCCCCACGTCCTGCCTGGGGACGTGGAGGGACGTGGGGGAATCCGGTTGTAGGTTCTCCTCCTGTCGGTGGCTGGGGCAGGCCTCTCCTCTTGGGGGGTCCTGGTGGGCGTCGCTAAGCTCTGCCCCCCTTCTGCTGCCACCGTGAGGATCTCTCTGGAACTCTGGGTAGGCGGTCTGGAGGGGCTCGGGGAAGGAGCTGGGGTAGGGCTTAGCGTAGGCGTCGCCGTACGACTTGGCAAACGCATGTTTTTTGGGGGACCTCTGCCGGGACTCAGTGTAGGCGGAGTCTGAGTCCAGGTGGGCATGGTAAGGGTCGCCGTAGGAACCGGTGCGCTCCTCGTCGTCCTCGGGCAGCGGGTCTTCCTGGTGGTGGGCGGGGCTGCCGGAGTCTGGGTCGTCGTCGTCCGAGGGGTCCAGCAGGTGGAAGCGGGGGCCGTCCGGGGGGGACGGTGGGGGTGTGGGGGAGTGCAGCGGGGGAGGGCTGTGCAGGGGGCCGTCCATGCTCAGGGAGGCGGCGCTCTCCGTGTCCGAGCACAGGTCGGTGGTCTCGGCTCCGTGCTCCGCGGCCTCCTCCGTCCCGTCCTCCAGCCTGTCCTGCTCCACCTCCACCTCCCCTCCCCGGCCACGCCCATCCTCCGCGCCCTGCCGGCTGTCGCCGCGGCAACCCTCGGCTACGTTGGCCCGAGGGTCAACATCTTCCCGCTCAAGGTCCGTCTCCGCCTCTCGTTCCCATCTCTGCTCCTCCACCATGGTCCGGGGGGCCGCCTCATCCATTTCGGGGGAGGCGGGGGTCTGTTTGGGAGGCCAGGGGTGCGGGGCTGAAAGGAGATCGGGTGCGTCGACGGCGGCGGGAATCTGATCAGGCGCTACCGGATCCTGATGCCCCGCGCCCGCCGCCTCTCCGGCGGGCTGCCTCTGCCTCTGAGCCCTGACTCTGGGGTTGGGGTCGCCGTGGCGACGGTAGCGCGCCACGCCGGGGCGGGGGTGCTGGACGGGGCGGGGCTCGCCGTCCCGGAACTCCGTCGGCTCCTGCCTGGAGGGAGGCGCTCCCGAGACGTGGTCGCGCGCCGGCACCTGCAGCTCCTGATCCAGGCTTTGGCTCTGATGCCCGTGACCTTGGGGGGTCTTCCTACGATGCCGCGGGGGTCCGCGGGTGGTCGGCTGATGGTGGTGATGATGATGGTGAGAAGGCTCTCCGTCGTGGCTGAGTATCTGACAAGGTCTCCAGGACCTCCTGGGACCTCCAGGGACATCCCCTGCTGCCGTCCCATTGTGGGGGACACCACGGGGGGGCGGACCCCCGGCCCGGTGGTCCTCTTCCTCTGCAGCCTCTGCCTGGTGCCTGTGGCTCATAACTGGGACGTGACGCGATTGGGATTCTCAGAACATGCTCCTGCTGTCGCCAAGGAAACACCGCTCGCAGCACTGCACGGAGGGGCGAACAGAGACACGGCTCGCAAGGTCAGACCTGAAGGGGCTACTGGGGAAATGCCTGCCTGAATGTGCACCTGCCTGAATGTGCACCTGCCTGAATGTGCACCTGCCTGAATGTGCGCCTGCCTGAATGTGCACCTGCCTGAATGTGCGCCTGCCTGAATGTGCGCCTGCCTGAATGTGCACCTGCCTGAATGTGCACCTGCGTGCGATTACGTTTCACAGAGATGGAGGGATAATGGTAAAGCATTATACATAATATACGCCTTTGAAAATACTCTCCTAGAAACACATAATTAACGTAATGATATCAAAATGTTAACACATTACCACTTTAATGTCATTTTTGTTTTATGAAACTAAACATTAAGGCAAAATAGTACTCATAACATATTGTACAGTATTTGCCTTCTAATTTACTTATTTTTTAATGCAAAGATGAGCATTAGATAGACAAGGGAGTTCCCTATATTGCTGATGGCAAACACTAAATCCCCTGGTGATTTCCGGGTATGTTTTAATCTGAACCACATTCTCCCGCTTAACTGGCATCCACTGGCAGATGGCATAGAAAAATGGGAGGGATCTCACTCTGGAATCATACTGTAAGTGCTGTTGGACATGATAGAGGGACATATATAAAACCCTGAGCAATAGAATCAATACACAGCAATGATGTAGTGAATATTTTACTATCTGGGTAACAAAATTGTTTTATTATTTTGAGATAATTTCATTCAATAATCTATTATGCATCTTCATTTTTGTGTGGAAGATGAAATCTAAGGTTGGCATCTGCCACCCAGAGAGAGGAGGCTTTACGTGAAAACCCTAATGTATCCACCCTCCACAATTAAAGCAGTAATCTGAGTGCAGCCACTGTCAGAATGCACGTGAAGGGAAGCCTGTGTAGACTTTTCAGGCTGGCCTATGCCCCTCTTTAAACGGACTAAAATGGCCATGGTTTCCCTGGGAGTGGGATGCCACTGCCACAGATGGCCTTGCAGGGTGCTCCTGTCGGCAGGCCTGTCGAGATGTGATCTGACTACCTCCATCTGTCAGGTCCCAGTGAAAGCCACAGGCTGGTGGATTTACTAGCCCATTAACTCGCTGATCTTACACGCTGACAGACGAACACACACTGAGTCACAAACATATACAAACACACATGCGCACTGTGCGCCTACTCGCAACCAACATGCATTGTCAGGTCAGATCAGGTGCATGAATAAGCATTTTGGTTACGTTGATTGCATCCTCAGGCCATTCCATATTCCAGCAATGTGACAAATAATTGCATGTTGAATTAGAATTGGTATTCTGGGTACCCTGATTGAAAGGGTGACGGTAATAGTTATACATTACTTACATTAAATATGTAACTGACGTGTTCAACTGTGATATAAAATATTTTGTGTTCGTATCGCCGATTCACAAATATTATTTGGCGACCCTATATTGCCACGATCCCCAGAGGTGGAATAGCTGTTCCAGTTTATTCCGACGCGGGACAGACACAAATAGGGCCATCCTTACGTTTTTGCTTGTTATTACATGAGAATTGAATAGATCTAGGCCAATAGGGCTACACGGTAAGGCTGTCACCTGCCAAAACGAAGGACATCGCCTTCGCCTCCCACCCTGGTTCAGATACTGTAGGCTACTACAGTATGTTCCCGATTAGATATCTGCAGGTTTAAGTTCCGCCATCAGCCGACCACTACCACGATGGATGCGGATTTACGGTGTTCAGTTTCCTCTCGTAATTTCGATTTCGTCCCATACAACATGCCATGTAAGGTATATCAAATATTAAAATCATCCATTACCTGCGTGTCACAGAGGGATGGGTCGTGCTGCAGTCAACATCTCCATCGCTGCCCGTCGCCAACCCCTCTGGTCCCTCTAGACAACTTGGATGGATTAAGCTAAAGCGTTCAGCCCCTCCTCTTTGCTTCGTGACATCAGCGCGGATTAGTGATGCACAAAGCGCCTTTGCAAAGAATGTTGCTATACATTTAAGGCTCTGAGTCTGTATCAACCATAGAACCAGGGCTTCCTTTCTATGCTCTTCAGCAGTAGTGCCGTCCGCAGCACTTTTACTCGAATTGGAGCCAGCTATATATAATGCCTTCAATTCAATTTTCGTTCCTAGATCCCATGCTAAATGGGAAACGAAATTGCCAATTCCATTTTCAAACTATTTGCGTTGCGGTCAGTGGATATAGGCTAATAATAGATGTATGGTTTACACATTTTGAGTCCTGGGAACGATGTCACGTGTCACCGAGCCTACCTCGCCCTCCCCCCCCCCCGAGCAGTCGTTACCGTGACGACGTGTCTGAAGATGTTGATGGTGGGAGCAGTATCCATGGTATCCTGTCTATTACCAACATTGTATCTATATCTACCAGCAGTGGTTTCTATGACTATGAAAGAAATTGTTTCAAATGCATCCAAACCATGAATATGCACAACAATATTGTATTGCTTTCATAGGTACCAGTATGTAGTCCTACAGAAAAATGTATCTATTTGGAGACGATCGCATCAATCATTTATGACGCTTTGGCATACTTGTATGTTTTCTGTCTAAGTGTCTTAACTTATTTAGCATTACGACATGAAAAAAACATTGCGAAATTCCACTTTTTAAATTGCACATTAAGTTTTTATCAAGCCTAAAATGCCTTTTGAAAGCGTAATTTCTCGTCGCGCCAATATGGGGTCAGTTTCCCACCTACCTTTAAGCATCAGGAGCTACTACGACTTACGAATTTTGCTGCTGTTGCAGTCTGCACTTTGCAAAGTGGCATTTTTTAACTGGACTACAGATGGCGCTGCTCAATAGTAGTATAGACATCGTTGACACTAGGTAACTCTAAAGGGCTCCTTGTACTGTTTTCAAGACAAGAGCAGTCCCAACTTTCATATGTACGGATATTCCTTTATGTACCGTGTAGGATAGGTAGGCATACTACAGTGAGCGTTAAGGTAGTAGGCCTGGCCAACCTAATGGACAATGCAGATGGGAGCTGCATTCTGAATGGGGTTGCAATGTGACTGGAAGCAATGATGAGTCTTTTGGCAACCCATCCCATTCCAAGATCACATCACCGCATTCACTTACAAAACACTCATTGTGCATGTTCTGGCATTATTCTGTTATGTATCGAAGGTTATCAGATTGTTTATATTGTGAAAACGAACTGTTACTAATGACTATGGAAATTAACAGATGAAGGATGCAGGTTCAAGAAGTGTCCACAACACAGTTATGAGATCATTTGGCCTCAAACCAGTGCAGGCTCTAGGAATTTTGGAACTTTTGCTTTCTAAGCCCATGTACATATAAAAACTGACATTTGTTTGCATTTACCATGAAAATAATTTGAAGAAGTTCTAAACGTTATTCTCATTTTATTCATTTTACTTCAGTAATGAATGACCAATTTACCACCATTTTAACTTTAACATGACCCATATTGCTCAGACTTGTTAGCATTGGTGCCAGAATTACACCTTCTGGACATCTTCAAGTCACGCGTCCAGCACCTCCCCCATTAGTACCTTAAACCTAAGAGAGCAGAAACTTTGCCAGGTGGATGACTAACATGAATTAGCATGCTTCCCACATATTGTATCCCATCCCATTCTGGACTGCATTAGTCTACTCCCTTTGTAAAATCGACCATAGATGCTGTCCCTCTTCTTCCCCTTCACTAATGACTTCATTATCTGATTTCTTGATTGCTTCTGTCCCTTCCTCAGGTCTCTCTCTCTCTCTCTCTCTTTCTCTCTCTCTCTCTCTCTCTCTCTCTCTCTCTCTCTCTCTCTCTCTCTGTGTCATTCCCGATCTCAGTCCTTTCTCCTCCCTCTCCTCTCCTCTCCTCCCAGCTGGTTGGCCAGACAGACTTCCCATTTGAGGGATCCACAGTGTGCTGCCAGACCTTGCTCTGGAGAGACACTTGGACCAGGAGGACAGTTAAAAAAACGGGGTGAGCTCGACGTCTGAGGTGTGCATTTTTTGGTGCAGAGCAACGGACTTATAGACTCAGAAGGTTTTGTCAGGTTCTTTCCTCTCCAAGCGACAATGTTTTCATTATTTTTGCTGACTTTAGCTGGTGAGTATACTTGCCATAATAGAGATGGAATGGCTACTGTGCCAGTGTGCATTTGCAGGCATGAGGCAATGGGCAAGTAGTATGAATCATACTTACCACTCTCTCTCTCTCTCTCTCTCTCTCTCTCTCTCTCTCTCTCTCTCTCTCTCTCTCTCTCTCTCTCTCTCTCTCTCTCGCTCTATTTCTGTCTCTCTCTCTCTCTCTTTCTCTGTTCCTTTGGTCTAAGCTACTGTCCTAGCCCAGACCCAGCTTCTGCCAGGTTCCTGCGACTTTGAGTCCAACACCTGCGGCTACACATCAGATGCAGACTTTATGAGCTGGACCCTCAACAAAGATGGTACTTAGAGACTTTCAAGATGCCACAAGCTTCTTGTCTTGCTTTTTAATGACAACTGACTAAAGCTGACACGTTAACCCTGCAATGGAACCTACCTCTGTTGCAGGCATAGCAGCAGCTCGTACAAATCCCACGACATTGGGACTATATGGTGATACATTGATTATTTAAATGCTATTGTATCAATGCACTTCAATTAGTTGATCTGACCACTGGAGAAGAGTTGAGGGGAACAAATGCATCTGGTCTACATTGCATGCAGTATTCAAGCACATCTGGAGTTAGTGAAATAACACATTTAGGTATTTTCCTGCCGCTTGTGTTGGTACTTACTCTACATAGGAGTGATAAATTATTGACACACTCATTCATGTTAAATAATCAAAGCCAAAAAGCCAATCTGGATTAGATGTTTATGTGTAACATATATGTAGCAACAGGAAATATACTTGTCCTGGTGACATGACAGAAATGTGATGTATCCATGACTTTCACGCCTCCCTCAAGTTTACATTAAAGAACAGATACAGTACCAGGCATTTATATGGGAAAAGTGAGCTAATATAAGAAAGAAAATGAGCTAATATAAACTTTGTTTTCCATCATGGGTCTTTGTTTTGTTGTTGCAGTCTGTCACTATGTCTCTTTACTACTGGAATACGTCATCTCTTTTTCCTGTTTCCTTCCATGCTGCTATTCCAACAGGCTTGGTAACAAGGTCAGTGTAGATTAGTGGGTTCATTGTACCCTCGTGATCATTTCTTTTTATCTTGTTATCCTCCTCCATGCATTGTTTGCACATGTGGTTTGGTCAAATCCGTAACAGAAGTCGTGGAAAGTGAAAGGCAGATTTGTATATATAAAGTATTTGTGTTCATGTGGTACGTCATATATCTGAGTGTCTATTTGTATTTAATAAACATGCCTTAAAGGTACCCTCATCTATTTAATTATATCTTACCCAGAACCCCAGATGTCTGCCCCAGCTCATTGTTAATAAGGGCGGCAGTAGAGGGGGAGGGGGCTTGAAATGTGTGAGCCTATTGTGCTGTATGGGAAGGGGTAGAGAGGGGTACAAGACACTCGGCACTCAGCTGTGGGAGGAGAAGGGTTCATTGCATATGGTTTTCTATAACAAGAACTGTGTGTGTGCGAGCATGTGTGTGTGTGTGTGTGCGTGTGTGCGTGTGTGCGTGTGTGCGTGTGTGCGTGTGTGTGTGTGTGTGTGTGTGTGTCACCAGGCCATTCCACTGGGAGAAATAATAAATGCAACTTGTAAGAGAAGTACCAATTCACAAAGGGAGCAGATGGGAAAGATGGAGGTTATAGCGGTATTATAAGGTGCATTTGTAGATACAATAAATACAACTTAAATGTTGAGGTAATGTCTGATTCCACTTGAAGGAGGCTGGTTCCATGACATGGATAGACATTTTATAATTGCTGCCCTGTGTAGATTATGAGGAACAGTTTGGAAAATATTAGCATATGCATTAGCACATTTAACCCTCGTAATGTACTGGTAATATAGTATTTAGCCACACGGCGGCGCCATCTGATTGTGTATGATTTGTGTGTTTTTCAATTGTCATTGCTGAG
>JAODUG010083951.1:0-12476 GCA_027564795.1 Aphredoderus sayanus
CTGGTGGGGCTGAAATCTTTTAGTTTCTCTTGCCAGGTCCCTCAGCTCTGCTTGCAGCTCCCGGAAGCTCAAGAGCCTGGGCTTCATTGGTGCGATCCTCCCATACACCTCTTCATCGGTGAGTCCCCTCAAGAACTGCCTAGTTAGTTTGCTATCTCGATCTGGGAAAGGTCTGCCCCCTCTTTGATTTTCCTCCACAGCCCGCAGTGTCGCCTCCAGCGCTATAGCGTAAGAGCAGGCAGACTCACCTGACTTCTGACTACACTCATAGAAATCGGCTAATGGGTTTAGAAAGCCTTGTGTATCGCTGTACTCAGTTCCGCGATTGCTTTCTCAGGAGTCTGGTCGTGAGGTGGTAAGTTTAGTATCAGCTTTCTGGCCTCACCACTCAGGTGCCGTACAACTGTGGAAAAGCGGAGATGCTTGGGGAGCTCTATTGCTTCCACTAGATACTGCATGTCGCGAATCCAGTCCTCCACCAACATCTTGCTGTCAGGATTTCCAGTGAATACTTGGACATTCTTTACCTGGTGTGTCTGCATGAAGCCCCCACAGGCTGCCAGTGGAAGACTCTGCCTGACTATTGCTCTGGCAGGAGTCTTTGGTGGTGAGATGGACAGAGGTGGGTGCTCATCCAGGGTGGGAAACTGTGGTGGGGGCAGAGTTTGGGGAAGCTCGCCAGGATTCATGACAGGAGGGTCTGAACTCAGCATCCGTGAATATAGAAAACCAGGGGTGAGATCAGAGATATTTTTAGTATAATGTAGGTCGCCATATACACCGCTTACCTGCGGGATCAATGAAAGTAAACTAAAGAAAATCATGGCGCCTTACGCTAAATGAAATATAATTACGGAATCCCGTGCAGAACACAGTGCAAACTACCACACTAACAGACCTACAGCGATAAATCACCACCTAGTGGTGTATTCAAGCTACTGCCGTATGTATGTGTGTGTGTGTGTGTGTGTGTATATATGTATATATATATGTGTGTGTGTGTGTATATATATATATATATATATATATATATATACTTGATCGATCAGCACCTAATAAAGTATATGATCAACACTAACAAAGCTTCTGTTGCTCACTTTTGTATTCTTACACATTTAAGCACATGACTTTGTAACTAAACTGCTGTAGCATTATTTTTCTATACCCACGTTTCAAATCTGTTTTTGTGCACATTACATCCTTTTTAGTTATTTGGTTATCTAACATAACAGGTTAGAATTAATCCATCCATGCAAGGGACCAGACAAATAAACATATTGACAAAAAACAAAAAAAGACGACATGGATCTGTCCCGAGCAATTATTCAAGTAAAACAAAACAAATGGAAAGTTACCATTATATAATTACAATAAATATCAAAAGAAAAATGTTTATCTAATAAACTACAGTCTAGTGCATTGCCGCAGAGTCAGCATTTCACCAGGAGCTGAGGAGATGGCACTATAGCTAAGATCAGACAGGGGAGGCCACAGTGTTACAGGGCCCATGCAGCTGGTGGTTCTTCTGAGAGGCACCATGGTCACTGTTCCACAGCATCATGAGTTGCTAAAAAATATAATTTTTAGGTGGGAAATATGACATTGCAAGCAATATTAGCAAACATCAAAAGAGATAAATATTGAAAGGCAAAATCAGTGATTATCTGTACGCAAAATAACAATGAATGAAATGCAGCAGCTTACATATGTCCAACCCAACATATGTCACGGTTCCGCGCAACGTCATGTTGTTACCGTGCGTTTACAAATGCACTTTACCGGTGTTATGTCCCTGTAAATCTCTGGATATTCAGATTATTGTTTGCCTTATTTTACTTCACAGATGATGTTACACTGTTTATGGTTTGATATATTATTTTACGTGTGTGTGTGTGTGGTCACAGATTAAACATCAAGTATCATACTGTGGTGGAAATTGTATTAAAGTAGGGGACTGCAAAAGGGTGTAGTGAGCACAAATATGTGAAGGCCAGAAAGCTGAGTTTCGGGATCATAACAACTCCATATATGGTAGAACTGTCAGCTGTACCTGTAACAAACCTGTGTATGTGCTTGAGTAGGAACCTCCATTTTGTGTGTGTGCTATATAAATCCCTGGGTATAGGAATTACCAGTCAGAAGTCAGACATCACAACTTGACACTTTGTGTTATTGGCTGGTTAAAGATTTCTGACCCAGGGCCCTGTACTTGTATTCTTTCATTAAAGCTGATTTTATAAAAATCACACATTGACTTATTACCCCTATAACTCCATCAAAGAACACATAGAAACTGGGACCTGATTTAGCCCAAGATTTTAGATACAACATTAGATACATCTTCCTACAACATTAACGTGCATGTGTAAACACACGCTAACAACCACACATCAAAGGTAGGCCGTTGTAAATGTAAGTAAACTAATGTTTGCTATAGAATGTGTTGCTCCATCTTTGGCATCACAATATGCTTACAATAGGTTGAAAAGCCTTGCTTTGTGGGCGTAGGGGACTCACGTCACCTGAGGATCTCCTGAACACTTCCTGGTTAGGATACATCGAGGTTCCTAGCAATGGCGGCTCGTTTAACCCTTGTGATGTCCTCTGGGTCAAAATGACCCAAATCACTAGCACTTTGTGGCAGATAGAGGGCGCTAACCCTAATTCTACAGCTTACACAAACATGATGTGCACTGCTGGCACAACAAGGTGTGAGTTTGAAACCCGAGGACAACAGGAGGGTTAAAAGGCACGAAAAAAACAACACAAATGTATAAAAAAAATAGTGAATAAAGAAATAAATACACATAGCAATGCCAATTGAAAATCACACAAATCATACACAATCAGATGGTGTCGCCGTGTGGCCAAATACGAGATTTCTGAGTACATTAGGAGGGTTAATGTTGACCTGAAAATAGAAGTTTGGGGAATTCTGTTTAAATGTTATTATTTATAGGATATGTTTATATTCTGCTATTTCTGTATAATGTAATATCTTATAAGTAATAACCTATTTTCTTATTGTGGGATAGCCATAAGGCACACTGATGTTGTTGGTCTTATATTCTCATTCCCATTTTTTCTTACAAATCTGCATCAGTTTTTATAACATTTTAATGTTAATCTTTAAAATGTAATATTATCTTCATTCATACACTACTTTGGGAATGAACTTTTAAAGTACTTTTACTTTTCAAAATATTTAAGTATTTTTACAAAAGTTCAGGTCATACACTTTTTAAACTTTTTAACTGTTTACAACTTATTTCAACTTCTTATACACTTTTAGTATTCAGGTACATCATAGTATTCAAAATACTCCATATTACTTCATAGTATTTTTAAGTACTTTAGTAGTAGTAGTGTACATGACTTTATTACTTTCACCGGAATGAATGGGGAACTTTCAGCTCCCACACTGTAGCTCCTTGTCATGGGCTACTTCTACTACTTTGTACTTTGGTATTTGTTAATTTGGTTTTGTAAATACAGTAGTACTTATTAGTAATTGTGAAGTACTTCAAATGAATAGTGCAGTGTTTCCTAATTCTAGTTCTGGAGATCTTCTGCCCTGCATGTTTTAGATATCTCTGCTCCAACACACCTGACTGTAGGTGGTCATACACTTTACAGTACATTTCAACGCTGATAATTATTCCATCTGATTGACGAATGATGAAATTGGTGGGAGTCATGTCCTTTGACGTATTTTTAGGAAATCCGGAGAGCCAGTGTAATGGTTGATGTACTATTTGGCATCTAAGGATTTGCCCAATGAAAATATGTATAAATAGATGTGGGAGTGATCAAATGAGAAATGGTATTATACATTTTGATAAGGGTGACTTGATTTCAAGTCAAAATCAATTGAGTTTTGGGTCAATTACTGACATTTGTGTTTATAGTTTGCAGAAGATGAGCTAATGTTGTGGTATTCTGGAAGATTTGACATATACTCATACAGCATTATATTGTATATAATGCATAAAAATGGTCCGCTTATAACCCAGTTATTAAAAATAGCTTGGGTAGATTTGATCATTTGATTTAGTGTAAAAGTTTTAAAAATGAGTGATTAGAATAGCACAATCTAGTGGTTGAATTAATTCAGTGCTTATCATATCTGTTGAGTCAAAAAATGTGGAGGCGTGGAACATTTGACAATATTCAAGAGAACATTTTGTGTTTTTCTAGCCTACCATATTTCTTGCCAAACTCTCTATGTATGTTACAGTATATATATATATACCAGTCTATCTATATGTATATATCTGTATCTATTTATCTATCTAAGCTATTTTTGTTTTGTACAAATAAAGATGTTTTCCTATTTGTTGTTACTGTGTATTTTGTGAATGTGTTATTAGAGAGGTGTAAATATTACTAACTCATTATTAGAAAGGTATGTGTTTCACACTTTACAATAAGACTTTCTTTAAGTAGATATTAATGTTTGTAATTCATAAATAAATGGTCAGGAATATAAAATGCCAAGATACAGAATGGGGGTAAATCAATTAATGAACAACAGATGCTAAGGAGCCTAGCTAATGAAAATGAAAAACTAAGCTATTTATACAATCTGAGGTTTAGCTGTACACTATTTTGCAAGCAACAGATCATTTTTGTCCTTTTATCTAAATTGTTATAATATGTTACTAATGATTTCTAAAGTGTTCATATCATGCATAGCGGGGTGCAAACACACCAAGGGTGAAAAAGGTGAAAAGCCACAATCCTTGTAGAGGGATTTGAGGGTATGCTGCAAAATTTCTTTAAGGAACTTCAGCCTTAAAATGGGGATTTTAGCATCAGAATATACGGAATTCTGATGCTCATTGGTAAAGTCTACTCCAAGGTGATGGAAAGGAGGGTTCGGCCGATAGTCGAACCTCGAAGAGGAACAATGCAGTTTTCTTCCTGGTCATGAAACAACAGACCAGCTCGTTGATCTCGCAAGGAATGGGAACAAAACGAGAGCTGAGCCGGAAGGCAAAGCTCTCGACCTACCAGGTAATTTTAGTTCCTACCCTCACCTATGGTCATGAAGGCTGGGTCATGACCGAAAGATCAAGATCGCGGGTACAAGCGGCCGAAATGGGTTTCCTCAGAAGGGTGGCTGGCGTCTCCCTTAGAGATAGAGTGAGAACTTCCGCTGCTCCTTCATGTTGAAAGGAGACAGTTGAGGTGGTTTGGGCATCTGTTAAGGATGCCCCCTGGGCGCCTCCCTAGGGAGGTGTTCCAGGCACGTCCAACTGGGAGGAGGCCTCTGGGAAGACCCAGGACAAGGTGGAGGGATTATATCTCCACACTGGCCTGGGAACGGCTCAATGTGTCTAGAGAAAGGGAGGTTTTGGGGTTCCCTGCTGGAGCTGCTGCCCGTGACCCGACCTCGAATAAGTGGTTGAAGATGGATGGATGGATGGATACATACACATAGCACTGACAATAAAGAAAACAACACAATCAGATGGTGCCATCTGGTGGCACACTATGATATAATATGGACAACAGGAAGGTTAAAACAAGTTGGCCAACAATATACATGTCTCTATATACCAAAAACCCAAAAACTAGTTCAGGCTATATAGTAGGCCTATATATAACATGGTTACATAACAATGCTGCTGGCTCGATCAGCACTTATGTACAGCAAATGGAAAAAAATATATAGAATATAAATAAAGAATACTAATTATTGGACTATACAGCACATAGGTCTACATCAATACAATGAAGTGGCGGCTAATGTAACGAATCTAACGTAATATGTAAATAATTGTCAACAGGCTAAATAAAAAATAAAAAACATAAATCCATTCTTTCATGTTATCTTATCAGTTAGACTACATAATGTCACATTCAAACAATAAATCTTATTTAGTTAAAAAAATGTAAACAAAGTTAAAAAACGTCTTGGAGGTACTGGGTGCTACAGTGGTGCTATAGCCTTTCTTAGGGGTACTCAAAGGTTCTCACCCACAAGCACCACATTAGTATATATAATTGTTTAGTATATTTATTTGTGAACATTTTAAATGTAATTTGTTGCGTACATTATTGTAATTTAGTCCTCCAGTCTATGTGTATCACATTTACTAACTTATAATGGATTATTGAATTTTAAACAGCATTACCAAGATCAAGATCAGTCATACTCACTGAACTAGTCATACTGTGTGTAATGTACAGGAATGCACGCCTATCCACTTGCATCAGTTTTGTGAAGGACCAAAAACAAAGTGAAGAGGCAAATGAAGAAAATCAAATGTAAATACATTTTTGAAAAGCATTAACCCTTTGCAGACATATCTAAACATATAGATACTAAGGAGGAAAACCTTGTTTTAAAAGGCACATGGTATTTTACCATGAAAACAATAACAAATCTAAAGCGACCCCCTTACATTTAACCCATATGGCATCGCCCCCATTTAGACCTACAGCTCACTCGAGCGTATGCCTAAAGCGCTCATATTTATTATTTTGTTTATCCGGTTGCATGCTGTTTGCACAATTGTTAGTTAAACCCATGTTCATTCTGTCTGCAAACGTGTTGAGGGAAGTGGAGCAGCAGGGTCAAGCCACGCCCATTGTTCCTTCTTTGTACTTTGGAAGGAGGAACATTGCATTATGAATCACAACTGCTTCACACAGCTGTACACAACGTAAATACGGTAGCTCAATTGACTTTCTGTCTTTTCTTTCTTTTTTTCTTTTTTTATACAGTTTTACTATTTTAACGAAAAAAGAAAAAAACATTTAACGGAACGACCAAACGTAAATTAGAACTCAAAGTAATGAACAGTCAACACCAATTGATGTCACACTTTGTATGCAAAAAGAAGTCATGGATATTTGCAACGCGCATAAGCGAAAGATAAGGAGTGTGCGGGCCTGCAAGAGGACTGAAGCGCAGGACGGCTACGTGAAAATGAAAAGGGACAGCAAAGTCCTCAGGTCGATCACGGTGGCTAATAGAAACAAGGAGTGCACCGATGTGTCCATGGAAGAGGACTATTTCTCCATGAACTTTGTGAAAAACGAACGCCTGGAGGATGCTGCGATCGTGGCGCCTCGTTACAGCTTGTTACGGGAAGTTGGAAGAGGGAGCTACGGGGTGGTGTACGAGGCGATCGCTCGGAGAACTGGTGCCAGAGTGGCGGTCAAAAGGCTCCAATGCGATGCTCCTGAATACGTGGAACTGGCCCTGTCTGAGTTCTGGGCTCTGGCAAGTCTGAAAAAAAAGCATGAAAATGTGGTACAACTGGAGGAATGCGTGTTACAAAGGAATGGCTTGGCCCAAAAGATGAGTCATGGAAATAAAAGGTCTGCACAGTACCTGCGGTTGGTGGAGACCTCGCTGAAAGGTGGACTGACATTATTTTTAACGTTGCCCTGAATGTTGTATAAGTTTAGCAAATGGCAACTATGCATACGTATACCATGTTGCAAGAAAGTCAAAACAGTGCGGTTCCTATTATTCTCAGGCCGACTTATTGAAGTGTCACTTTCTGTAGGCTATTGATTAGGTTTAAATAGAATGTCATGTTTATCAGATGTATCTTTTTCACATTGTTCATGACACTATAAGACACTAATAATTTCAAATGATCAGGCTGCATTTCTGCTTTTGAGTCGTTAATCGTCATTTTATATATTTTTTTCAATTTATTATTAAATGTCATGTTTTTATAAGAACATGATGTAGAATATAGCATTGTCTATAGGCTACAGATAGGAATGAACCCAGATGCCACGCTGTGGTATTTATAGCGACGAGAGAACACAGTGTACTAGTTGTCTTTAAATTAACCCATTGCTTATTTGACAGATTAAAGTATTACATACTTCATGAGAAGTAAACTTCAGGATATATTAACGATTATGTATTATATTAATGCACGGCATGAAGTTATATTAATTCAACTCTATGCAAGGTACTTCTGTTTCGTCTTGAACCTGTTTGTCCTACTGTAGTTATGCATACCATAAATTGTTTATTATGTATAATGAACAGCACTTTCTGAGATGCGTTTATGAAATTTTCTAGCAGACTTACAACTGAATGGAGTCAGTAGTTATTCACGTTTGCCTTTTTTTGCCCTCTATTAACAGAATGTTATGTAATTTGGTCCACTACCCTTGTAACTTTATGAAATATGAACCCATACCATGAATCGTCACCAGCCTTTATTTGCCAGTGTTTTTTTTTTTTTTTTCACAAGTTGGATCATGAAATGGTGAAACTAATACAAAGTTGATCTATTTACCTTCCAGCCTTTAGTCAAGAACAATTAAACCTAGATTTCCTTGATTTAAAAGTACAGTATTTGGCTTATCACTAAGCACAGTATATACAGTATCACTCTAAAGCAACCTGTGCTCGTCCATGCTATAGGAAATTGATGTCAGTACAACCAATACAGCAGACAGAATGCTTTATTGATAATGTGGAAACAGTGTTTTGCTGTTCCTTTAACATGGCTGCGTTGTTGATGGCTGCAACTTCAGGAAGTGATCACATCTGCTTTCAGACGTGGTATAAATATTACATCTCAGATTAATTATGCTGTAGCTAATACAAGGAATTGAAATGTAAACAGCATTTCCAACAAAGGAATTTTGCCACACCGTTTTTAGTCACAACTGATTTGTGTGATGGAGGGAAACATGATCTACTTTAAAAATATCCATTTTAAAACACAGACTGTGAAAGAAGTCTTTGTTTCTAGGCTATAATAGCTCCGCAATTGTACAAAGAAAGTGAGAGGTCATCGTAATAAACCTGACATCTTTTGAAATAAGTTAATATAACCGGTTTGTATTCAGTTGTAAAGTTTGAGAATGCTTTGCTAATGGTCAAATCCTTTATTAGGAGAAAAAAGCATGTCCTCTTTCTCCCTGATCTGTTCATGTATACATACACATACGTGTCCATAAAATGCCTTTTTTTTCCTTTTAACTTAAACAATTTTTTTTGTTCCAAAACATTTTGGTTGCTGGTTGAACTGAGACATCATGGCAGCGAGGCCCGTCTTAACCTTTTTAATATATAATTCTTTCATGTTTATTATTCTGTCTGGTAAACTGTATGTGGGTATGATCATTCTAGCCAACCGTTTTTAATAATTGATTGAATAAATACGAGTCACAGTTATCTGAGGGCGTGTATGGGGTTGTACTCATCCATGTAAGTAACAGTCCAGTTAGCTCGCTTACATGGTTTTCTTCCCCTGCAGGGGAGCGCATCTTGGGCTACCCAGAGGAGCCGTGCTACCTGTGGTTCGTCATGGAGTTCTGTGAGGGCGGAGACCTCAACCAGTACATCCTGTCGCGGCAGCCCGACCCGCGCACCAACAAGAGCTTCATGCGGCAGCTGACGAGGGCTGTGGCGTTTCTGCACAAGAACAACATTGTGCATCGAGACCTCAAACCAGACAACATCCTCATTTCCCAACGGTCTGGACTCCCTGTCCTCAAGGTGGCCGACTTCGGCCTGAGTAAAGTGTGCGCCGGCCTCGGCTCCTCCCCTAAAGATGGAAATGAATGCCCCGTGGTGTGCCGTGGCAACCAGAACACTGTAGTCAATGTCAACAAGTTCTGGCTGTCATCAGCCTGTGGCTCTGACTTCTACATGGCCCCTGAGGTGTGGGAGGGCCACTACACAGCCAAGGCCGACATCTTCGCCCTGGGCATCATCATCTGGGCCATGCTGGAGCGCATCACCTTCATAGACTCCGAGTCCAAGCGGGAGCTCCTGGGCACCTACATTCGACAGGGCGCGGAGATTGTGCCTGTTGGAGAGGCGCTGCTGGAGAACCCCAAGATGGTTCTCCACATCCCGCAGAAGACCAGGAGCTCCATGACGGACGGGGTCAAGGAGCTGCTCTTGGACATGCTGGCTGTTAACCCTCAGGACCGGCCGGACGCCTGCCAGCTGGAGGCCCGGGTGGACCAGGTCACGTGTGTGGCGTGACCACCCCCCCACCCCCCTCCTTTCCCCGGTCACTTTGGGACCCTCTCCTTTACAAAGGTACCCAAACATAATTTCTAGTTGTCAGAGACAATGCACGTGTGAAAGACCAGTGGCACCGGTGTTATTCTGACCAATTAGACACCTATGCTGCAAATTGTGTACGCAGAAGATCAAATTGCAAAAAACAATTGCCCCGCATAAAAATATGTCAAGCAAGTTTAGTATGTATGTACGGCACATGCCCACACAATCCTGATAACCGGTCACACGAGTCACAAGCAATTATATTCTAATACACTCCTTTTTGAAATTCAGCAAAAATGTGTGTTGAAAGATAATCTGGTGTTTCTACTGGCTCTGTAAATGGAAACACAGTCAAAGTGGTGCAGACAATGCTGTTCCAGATTTGGCAGTGCATGTTCAATGCGATGGACGGAGCTACTATAAGGAGAGGTGTATTAGTGTTGATGTTGAGTTGAAATATCGACCATCTTTCTCCAGCATTGCTCTACCTTTACCTCAGGACACCTGTGTGGTAGATAGAGGCTTTAACTATTGACTACAAGGCCAAAGGTAAATCTGTACCAGTAAAAGGTGTGTTGGTGCACACATTTGACAGTTAACACCCTCTTTCTACAGGATGCCAAGCTATTTTCCCTCAAGGCCAAACTGTAGCTTGTATGATTCCTGATGGAAACCGCAAACATTTTCCTCTTAGATCTGTATTTGCTTTTGTGTACATTTTGTCACCGAACCAACAGCTAATGTTCAGTTTTTGTTTGTTTTCCAAGACTCTGTCCCTTTTCCATTGCATGTGCTGGCTTGGCTCGGCACGACTTGGCACAGTAAGCCCAGCGCAGTTGAGATTTGCATTCTCATTTCAACAGCTA
This sequence comes from Aphredoderus sayanus, assembly GCA_027564795.1. Taxonomy (NCBI): domain Eukaryota; kingdom Metazoa; phylum Chordata; class Actinopteri; order Percopsiformes; family Aphredoderidae; genus Aphredoderus; species Aphredoderus sayanus. The sequence continues at coordinate 10,873 of JAODUG010083951.1, forward strand.
CACACTCTGAAGGTGTCTTTTAACTGATATTGAGTCATTGACATATAAATGTGTTTCCCTCCTCAGTGCTCATTATTTGGCATTATTTGGCTATTTGGCACTGTGCAAGGGTTGTTGGTAGCTATTTGTTGTCATGGATTTCCAATTTTGCTTGGCCATAGTGACAACATTCACAATGGACATTCACACTAATGGCCATGCCCTGAGGCCCGACTAGGCTCAGGTGAGGCTAAGGCAAAAACACATAAGCTCAGTTTCTCAGACAAGGATTTAACCTAGTCCTAAAGTGTAGCCTAATTAAGAGAAATGCTGAAATTAAAGTTTTCAATCTGTCAACCCAACTAAATGTTTTTCTGTCTGTCGTGCAATGTTTACTGTATTGTGGTCAACAGCCTTCTAGTAGCCTAGCCATCTTGTTGAGGTTTCTGTGGACATCTAATTGAACGATGTGTGCTTTAGTTGCCTGGCTGTCAGGGATTGTTTAGCCTGTTGGTCTTCATCCACCACCATTTCTTACGTTTTTGTTTTGTTAATCTTGTTTCCTTTATGGTGACGTAGTTGGCCACACCAACCCAAGCTTAGCTAAATGACAGATTGTAATGGTCTCAGTTTGCTAGGTAGGGTTTTAACGCCATTTGGGCTTCTAATCCTCCAACTATAAGACGTTATGGGAACGCCTACTGAGCTATGTTGAGCAACTCAGAAGGCACCGTTGCATGCCACCCCACTGCTGCAGAGTGGCCTCATTCTTTCCTGTGGCATGATGGGATAGAATGTTATGCAACTGACCCATCGCCCTACTCTGGTTGGATAGTGCTGTCATCTGTTAGAGGCTGCTGGATTAGCGCGTGTGAACATGCAGAAGGGAGAGTGCACATCACACTGTTTATGCTAGTTGATAGCAGGAGGCAACACTTGAGGATGCCTTCTACACTTTCTGAAATTACATCCTTTTCATTCATTTTCCCAGTCGATTTTTGGGACATGAATTTATGAAAATTGTCCGTAAATTGACGGCTCTGAAATGCACAAACCCCACACTGTCTGTCCTGTCTCTTTTGTTGGCTTTTGTCAATGGTTACCACCTGCTCTTCCTCTCTCTGCTGCCCTGCAGTCCATGAGACCATTGCTCTATGGGCTTGCACAAATCCCATCTCCACATGTTACCATGTTAGTTGTTGTTTTGATAGAGCTACACTATACTGTATATAGTCTTGTGTTGTTAGATATGTTGTTTTTACTTGCTAGGGATTTTCTATTATATATATATATTTTTTTTTACTTAAGGATTTTCAGGATGTAGCCTAAGTAGGGATGTGCAGTTATTATATAGCAGTATAATAAAAAGAATTATGTGATTCCAAATAAATGCAGTATACACACCCACAGCAAATTAACATTTGTAATATTATGTTCCAAACTTATTGTGAGGCACTTTCAAAAGAATAACAATACATAAAGAAATTATGCAATCAGAGGACGCAGATCATAATAGAAGGCGCTAAACCTAATTCTACAGATTACACGCACATATGATGTGCACTGCTGACACAACAAGGTGTGTGTTTGAAACCCGAGGACAACAGGAAGGGTAAAAGGAACAA
>JAODUG010083972.1:0-12476 GCA_027564795.1 Aphredoderus sayanus
TATTATAAAGAAATAAATACACACACCATTGACAATTAAAAAACACAATATCATAAACAATCAGAGGGCACCCTCATGTGGCATACTGTAATTCGAGAAAATTATGGACATCACAAGGGTTAATTATTTCTTTATGTATTTTTGTTTTGTGCCTTTTAACCTTCCTGTTGCCCTTAGGTTTTAAACGCACACCTTGTTGTGCTAACAGTGCACATCATATGTCTGTGTAAACTGTAGAATTCGAATTGGTGCCTTCTATCTGGCACAAAGAGTAGTTCATTGGGTCAGTTTGACCCAGAGGACAACATGAGGATTAAGCTATGCCTCTGTTTTCTCTTATTGGCTCTTTCTTACCTTTCTTATCCTTCATTCTCAACCACGTTCATTATGTTTTCTGCTAGGGAGGCATCTATGTTCTGACACTGCTAGACAACTATGCAGCTGGGACTTCCATATTGTTTGGAGTGTTGATCGAGGCCATCGGTGTGTCTTGGTTTTACGGTAAGAAATTTCACTGACCCCTGGAGTGCAGAAAAGACTATTGTTATGGGTGGTTGAATGGCCTATCGTTTTTAACAAGCAGATTTTTACCTTAATACTATATAATAACAGTAGTAGTTGTATTCACTGTAAGGGGAATAAAAGCATCTACTAAATGCATTGGAATGTACGGTATATAAACAATGGCACACAAATTATATATACAATCCCTATAGCATCCACTTGTATTAAAAAAAAAAAAAAAGCTAGCACATCACAATTTATAAGTAAGATATATTGTAAGATGATGAGGCTAAAATGTTATGTAAAATGTTAACTTTGAATTTCAAATATCATTACTATTACTATTAGTATTATGTCACTTAACCAGCAAGTTACATTGTCCAATACGAGTGTCTATGTATTGGATAGTACAGAGACAAATGGAGTACATATACAGTATATTTACAGTACATTCATGTGAAGATACTTACAATGCAGTACAATACAACACGTCTCATAATGACATGTCAGGAGTATAAATTAAAACATTTTGTTGCTACTTTCTATTGACTGAATACTGTATATCCAGTTCATAACACAAATACATCAGCTGTGCTATCAAGCCATACAGATGATATATTGCTAGGCTAATTGATGTGTTAGCTGGGATTATGATCTCTCACAACAGGTATTTCTCTGCATGCTTGTGTGCATCCATGAGTACATGCTGGTGGTGTGTATAGGATTTCATGTCCTAGGAATGATCTGAATAACTAGCAGTTTAATGATCGACTATCCCTTCCTTTGAAGAGACACATACACATTTAGTTTATCTAATCTGTATGAGATTATATGTAAAACTGAAAATTCGCATTATAATCTGCACCATGCACTTCCACTACATTCAGGATTGTTGTGACATATTACTCTCTGTTGAATATTTGGCTTTAGAAACATTTTAACATCAAGTAATTTAGCTGACAGTCAGGTGATCAATTTATCAACAACTATTGAGCCTGAATATAGTAGGCCTACTGCCCAAATTATTTGCTGCGGGATCTAACCAGACTTTCTAGATATGGAATACTACTGTGTAAACTGTATGAATGATGCTGCTCTACACTACTGTTCAGGGTGAATTGTCATCCTATCACTAGCTGTAGATGTATACTGATAAGGTTCCTGTCTGTTTCCATCAGGCGTGGACCGTTTCAGTGAAGACATTGAGCGTATGATGGGCTTTAAGCCAGGTCTTTACTGGAGGCTCTGTTGGAAGTTTGTCAGCCCAGCCTTTCTACTGGTGAGAACACAGTTTTTACAATGACCACACAGCGTGCCACAACAACATATATATTTTAATAATGACCTCAGACCTCCTGGTTGGAAAATCCTCTAATATAAGTAATACAATCCTCTAAATACACTCAGTTCACAACAAATTAATTAGATTAATTAACTGGGCAAAAGGCTACATATTGAACATTGTTAATACTCTGGATTTAAAGATAGTCACTGATTTAAAAAAAAAAAATTTGTTATAAGTCAGCTCAGCCAAGTGAACACATTGTGCCAATGCTTTTTAGTTCTTAATGAATTCATAAGAACACAGTCAATATGATTGGCAAGATTTTGACTTGACATCTTTTAACAGATATGAAATAAAACAGCTACATTTTAGGATGCTTGCACCCAAAACGTTGGCCTTATCAGAAATGGCATTTTCCATGCTTAATAACATTGTTATGGGTAGTGACATTCAGCCAGAGACAAGCATGCTAATGTCGTTTCCTGCTCCCCAGCCCATGAGGGACAGAGTGCATACAGTTCAATCCTGAATGTTGCTCACAGCAGGTGAATCAGGTTATTATGAAGAGGAAGTCCAGCGTATTATACACATGGTCCCAAGAAGGCTGGAAGATTCAACTTAAAGAAAATACTAGAGATACAGGGATCATTGACCCAAGTGACTCCTTTATATTTGAATTTTTTTAAACACCTCTGTGGTAGGGTATTTCCATACAACTGCATACTTTACACTGACTATGAAATCCTTGTCACTGAGATTTAAAATTGACTACTTTCAGAAGATGTCGCACCAGTATAATTTCTGAGGCACATGATTGGACAAAATACACACATAATGCACACTCCTACAGTTTTAAACCATTTGTTCTTAACCCTCCTGTTGTCCTCGGGTTTCAAACTCATTACCTTCTTCCGCCAGCAGATGGCACCACCTGCTTATGTTTTGATGGCTTACATAGACATCATATGGTGCCTTCAACTGGCACCAGAAGGTAGTGCGTTAGGTTAGTTTGGCCCGGAGGACAGCATGAGGGTTAAATTACCTACAGTATTAGACATGTCTGTATGTGTTTCTGCACATCTCTATGTTTAATCTTTCTTCCGCCAGTTTGTGGTGATTGCCAGTGTTGTGACGTCTGCAGAGCTGAAGTATGATGAGTATGTCTTCCCTAAGTGGTCCAGTATTGTGGGCTGGGGGATAGCTATGTCCTCCATGTTGTTTGTCCCCGTCTACGCCATATACAAGTTCCTCAGCATGCCTGGGACATTCAAAGAGGTTTGTGTCTAAATCTAGCTGTGAGATTAGAGAACCAAACTGTGTGTGTGTCTGTGTGTGGTGCATAATTTGAACATACGCCTACCAAAAAACAGCCCTTAATGCGACATGTCTTTACTTCAGTAAAGGATGTTTTCCTGAAAGTTGGCACTGATCTGAGAAATGAGTGCTTCAAAATACCACAAGCTCCCATTTGAATCATCAAAGGGCTATTTGGGTCTCCAACCAGCGTCTCTGTACCTTGTTGTTTCCTCTGGCCACACTGGCATTTCCTCTGCCTGACCCCCGGTGTTTGAACTCTCTGGTGCCCTCTGTGTCCTCTGCCCCTCCAGAGGGAATTGGCAAGTTGACATGGTGCCAGAGGGAGCACTGGACTAGCTCATAGTCAATATGAATTTATAGAGAATGTTTAACACTTCAAAACCTTACAATCTTCTTAACCCTCATGATGTCCTCTGGGTCAAAATTACCTAAATGACTAGCTCTTTGTGGCAGATAGAAAGCGCTAAACCTAATTCTACAGCTTACACAGAGATATTACAGTATGTGCAATGCTGGCACAACAAGGTGAGTTTGAAACCAGAGGACAACAGGAGGGTTAAAAGGCACAAAATAACACAAATACATAAATAAATGCCAACACCAGTGACAAAAGCACACAATCATACACAATCAGATGGTGCCCTCAGGTGGCATAATTTGATAAAATGAAGGACCTCACGAGGGTTAATATGCTAAATATACACTATATGGTTTTTATATGGTTGAATACAATACGTTCTGCCACATTATGAAAATTATATGATTTATCTACTTGTTTTCCAGAGGATAGGTTACTGCATTACACCTGAACACGAACACCACTTAGTAGCTGAAGGCAACGTGCGGCAGTTTAAGGTAAGTGGTCTCTGTTGTCTGCTAACACACTTAAAGTCATACAGAACACCAGGTTGTGAATTGACATGTACTGTAAAGCTAGTATGTACTTGTCTACCAACAAACAAACTATAATGTTGGACCCCAGAGGCTTGGAGGACCCCCTTGCTGGCTACAATGTGTATATCTGGCTGTACAATAATGTGGAAAATATAATATATAATATTTAAATATTAATTATTTACCAACCCATCTGTTTCGCTTTAGCCTGGTATGTCTTGCCTCTACAATGTCCTCCACTTTGCATATCAGTCTAAGAATCTCAAATTTAATCTGTTAGAAAAGCACAGACCATCAGTGAATAGGTGGGAAGTAATGCCTACACCAAATAAGTGTTCATGTTAACACAGTGCCACCGGAAAATTTGACAAAAGCTAGCTTTTGACCGATACTAGTTGAAGGTGGTCTAATGCTAATAATTTGAGTGACACCTCAATGAGAAATGGTTTTGAGTTCCCAGGATAGTAGCAAGTACAGCTAAGTGTGAATTACATTACTGTAAGTCAGATTTTGAATACAAAGTAGAGCATACAGTAGCTAAATATAACAATACAGTATATGGGCCTACAGTATGTAACAGTTTTCTTTCTTATGTGTTTTAGCTCAAGCACTGGTTGGCCATCTGAACATGTCTACAATCCTCCCTTGTTTGCTCAAATCTGGTGTGTTGGAGTCAGTGTGTTTGGTGGGTGTGTTCTACCATCTATGGGTGAGGAGAGCAGCAGTCCCAATCTTTTCCTTCTAACACCAGTCCAATGGCAGCCTTTGACACCACACCTAGAGCATTAATGTCCATGCACAGGATTTACTTACACTTGTTAGTGTGAAACTATTTCTACAATCATGTTGCTCATAATACAGTTGCTGCACAAGGATACTGTGCTTTGGTTGTCTGTTTAACTGCTAGAATCAAAGCTTAAACTGCATTTGTTCCACTTGAGCCCACAAATACTGCGCATAGTGGTTTAGCGGGAAGTTATGAAACAATTTTTTCATCCCTGAGACATTGCTCTGTAGTTGTGCAAATCAAAATGTCTTTGTTTTTAACATTGTGTTATCTTATCTGTGTCAGTGCCTTATCAAGCTAGACACTGTGATTCTCACAATCCGGACAGGAAGAAATAAAATAAACTCTGTTGACTCAGGAACCCACTAATTAAAACCACATTCTCTAAGCTTGAACAAATAGTGTTTATTGCTATAAACCCCACTTCCTTACATTTTATATATAAGGCTGAAAGATCAACTGTCCCTGAAGGTCAGGCTCCTCAACCACTAGAAACAGGCTTGACTTTTGTGTTACATTGTGTTACAGAAAAGGGAAGAATGCAATTAAAGTGTTTTGTGTTGTTAATAATAATTTCTTTATAATAATAATAATAATAATAATAATAATAATAATAATGTTTGTTCTCCTACAACAAAACTGTTTTGTCAATAAGAAATGAAAAAAAAAGAAATTGTAATTTGAAAATCTCTATTCATTAAGCTAAATCTTTCTTTGAGAATAGATTTAGTTGCAGAGGAAATTGGAAGTGGCTGCTCAGTGTATGGGTCACTGCCTGATCCCCGGTCAAATGGAGGTGAAAACCTCAACCAAACAATTAGCCTTTCATTTGTGTGGGTTTTACTTTCCAATGTATTGTAGTGTGGTTATCGATTTTGAGGTATAGCTTTTACTTTGAATAGTGTCTGTGTGTGTGTGTGTGTGTGTGTGTGTGTGTGTGCGTGTGTGTGTGCGTGTGTGTGTGCATGTGTGTATGTGTAATGGGATTTTGTACAATATTCTGTTGTTTATATTTAGATATTCTCAAAAATGTATTTTGGGGGTTCAAAATATTGACTGTTAAGGCAAATGGATTGTGAGATCACATTTGTATTCAGTTGTCTATGTTTTTATGTCAGTCTTAAGAATCCATCACTTTTTCTATATTGTGTTAACTTCTTTATTTTTATTTATTGAGACGTACCTGAAGTAGAATTTGAATCTTTAATTATTAAAAAAAATACTTTAGAGTCACACATAATTATTATTCAAATATATGTGGAAAATATAAGATAATGAGAAATATATATTCTTTGTTATATATCTAATCTTGTATTTATCAAATTGTTTATAACAACCCGTGAATGTAAAGTATTTTATCTGTTAACTGTTACTGTTATAACATGGTGTTCGATGTATAGCTAAGAGGAATTATATATAGATGTATTCTTCAGTGTTACTCTGGGCTACTTTGTCAGTGGCATACGAATGCCAACAAATACGTCCTGGCATTCCTGAATTATGTTTACAGAAAAATTGTGTACAATGCCACTGTCCTGTTAAACGTGAGTGCCATCTATCTATGAAGAAGTCCAAATATTATTCACACTATATTAAAGATTTTCTTCTACACAGTTGGAGAGCATGTGTTGTGGTTTGAAGTTGGGGGATTTTGATGATTATCTCAGAATGGGTTGGATAGATAACATGCTTAGTCTGAGCCATCTTCAGCGGTGTTTTTTTTTTTTTTTTTTTTTTTTACTCAACTAGTTGTTTTCCACTCAACCACATGTTTCATGGCTGCATTTCTTTAATAATACATTAAGCCATCATGAATTATAGTCATCTTTCCAAAGGCTAGAACACCCCCAGTTCTAGCCTTTACTGATTGAAAGAAAGCCAGGTTTCTATGTATCATACTTTTTGTGAAATATGTCCCTCAGGTATTAAGTCCTCAGATCATGTCCCTCAAATATTTTCATTTGTGATTTTGAGAAAGTTGATAATGTAGCAGCAAACGGTCAGTTTATTAACAGAATAAAAAAAATTAAGCAATGAAGGAAATGTATCCCACAATCAGATTCCACCCAACTGTACAGGTACACTGGCAGGCAGTATCTAAACAAGCCAGTAAAAAACTAATTGTATATCAAATGTCAAATCCCATCCCTTAGTACAGTATAAAAGCATCACAGATGGAGAGGAAGTCTATCTGGGTGTGAAGAGAACCCCAATCAAACTGCACTTAGATTAAAGTCAACCACTGAATATAAAGAGACACATTCTTGTCACTGTGGGGCTGCACCCTAAGCCATTTATATTGACTACTATTTAGGAGAAATATACTAAATCCGGAAGGGTCAGACACACAAGATCTTAATGTCTTGATGGAAGCAACAATGCTGAAATGAGCCCTGCTCGAAATATTTAAACCAAATTCTTGAGTTTAATGATTACTTAATGAAAAATAATCATCATCATCAAACATGAAAACCATTTCATGCCCATTTCAACCATTTTCAACGATATTGTCCTTGGTGTGTTTCAGGATGTAATAACACAAACTGATGGTAATAGCCATCAGTTGGAAATGAAACATTGAAACATTGGTCTTTGAAACAACTAAAGGAGGCCTAGCTAAGGAGGCCTAGCTCAGAACAAGTAGGAGGGCATGCATGGACGTACAGTAGGTAGTGACCCTGTGTTCACATGACAAACAAGGCAGGCACACTTGTTGCTTATGGGCATGCCTGTGGTTACTTACTGGTTGGGTAATTTTCAGACTGTAAATATAAATGGACAAACTCTGACGTTACCCATAGCTTTTGCTCAAGGACAGGTTTGAAGACCGAGTTGTGGTGGCCATGGCATTGCCATATTTGCAGCGTGTAAATTCCATGAAAAACAAATATTCTTGTTGCTTTTGAAAATAGTTATGTCGACTTGGAGACATACTGTAGACTACTGGGCCTTTCAAAGTAGAACGTTACCTTCCCGGTCTGTAATGGCCATAGAAGGAAAATCGGCGAAGAAACATTAGTAAAGTTCTTACTTGCAATGTAGACGCTCCTCGCAGTTTGGTAATAACATCATCTACCATAGTGTTCATCAAAATAGCTATATAAGCTACAAGGAATCTGCCAATATGCAAGCCACTAAGTAATAGTTTAATGTTAAACACTTACTGATTACCAAATCTGTAAACCTAGCTGTTGATAATTGGTAAGCTACCGTAGCATAAATACAATTTAAGCCATCTAGAGATAGAAAAACAAAATCTGGATTATTTTGATCCAGGAACTATCACCTTATCGTGGTGGAGAGGTTTGTGAGTTCCTGTGTTGTCTGGAGCCTTGTGCTCCTGGTAGGGTCTCCCAAGGCAAAGTAGTCTCAGGGGAGGGGCTAGACAAAGAATGGTTCACAAGACCACTCATGGAAGAAAACGAGAGTTACACTGCCCAGAGGAAGCCCAGAGCCCCCGTCTGGAGGCAGGCCCAGAAGGAGGGCTTTTTGGCCAGCGCCTAGTGGCCGGGTTTGCCGACAGGCTCGCCTCCTTACGCCTATGGGTTGTGGGGGGACAACTCTGTTGTCTGTGCATATGCACAGAACAGCAGATCAGAGTATTCGGCATTCTTGGAGACCCTGAATGAAGGGGCTCCAGTAGGAGACTTCATAGTTCTGCTGGGAGACAGCCTCCCTGATCTAAACTCGAGTGGGTGTTTGTTAATAGACTTCTGTGCTAGTCATGGACTGTCTATAACAAATACCATGTTTGAACATGAGGATGCTCATAAGTGTACGTGGTACCAGAGCATCCTAGGCCGAAGGTCGATGATCGTTTTTGTTATCGTTTCATCTGATCTGAGGCCGCTGATCTGAGGCCCACCAACTCATGATGGTGAGTTGGGTCAAGGAGTGGGGGAAGACTCTGGAGAGACCTGGTAAGCCCAAGCGGGTGTGCGGGTGAATTGGGAACATCTGGAGGAGGTCCCTGTCTGCGAGATATTCAACTCACACCTCCGGCGGAGCTTTTCTAGCACCCCTGTGGAGATTGGGAACATTGAACTTGAGTGGGATATGTTCAAAGCCTCCATTGCTGAAGCTGCGGCAGAGAGCTGTGGCCTCAAGGTCTTAGGTCCTAAAGGGGCGGAACCCCTTGAACATCGTGGTGCACACCGGTGGTCAGGGAAGCCGTCCAACTGAAGAAGGCGGCCTTCTGGAGGACATGTTATCCTGGAGGACTCCAGAGGCTGTTGCAAGGTACCATCGGGCCTGAAGGGCCTAAAAGGCTGCAGCCTCGGCCATGAAGGAGGCAAAGCAGCGGGAGTGGGAGATGTTTGGAGAAGACATTAAAAAGGACTTTCAGAAGGTGTTTCTGGAAAACAATCCAAACTGTGTACAGTAAGGATGGGACGCTGTTGACCTCAACTGAGGCAGTAATGGTGGTGGAAGGAACACTTTGAGGAACTTTTGAATCCAACTAACTCTATGGTAGAGGCAGAGTTGAATCGTCAATTTCCCTGGCGGACGTTTTCCCTGAGGTAGTCAAACAACTACACAGTGGCAAAGCCCCGGGGATTGATGAGATCTGTCCAGAAATGCTGAAAGCTCTGGGTGTGGAGGGGATGTCGTGGATGACATGCCTCTTTAACATGGAAGTGTGGAAGTCTGGGACAGTGCCGAAGGAGTGGTTCCCTTATTTAAAAAGGAGGGCCAGAGAGTTTGTGCCAATTATAGGGGTATCACACTTCTCAGCCTCACTGGTAAAGTCTAATCCAAGGTACTGGAAAGGAGGGTTCGGCCGATAGTAGAACCTCAGATCGAAGAAGAACAATGCGGTTTTCATTCTGGTCATGGAACACTGGACCAGCTCTACTCTCGCAAGGCTCTTGGAGGGGGCTTGGGAGTATGCCCATCCGGTCTATATGTGTTTTGTGGATCTGGAAAAGGCGTATGACCAGGTCCCCAGGGAGATACTGTGGGAGGTGCTGAGGGAGTATGGTGTGAAGGGTTCCCTTCTTAGGGTTATCCAGTCACTTTATGCCCAAAGCAATAGCTGTGTCCAGATTCTCGGCAGTAGATCAGACTCGTTTCAGGTGGGTGTTGGCCTCCGCCAGGGCTGCGCTTTGTTACCAATCCTGTTTGTGGTATTCAATCATTTCGAGGCGTAGTCGTGGTGGGGAGGGATTGGGTTGCCTGTGGCTCTCATCACTGGTCTTTGCAGATGATATGGTCCTAATGGCGTCATCGGTCCGTGACCTTCAGCAGTCACTGGATGAGGATTAGCACCTCTAAATCTGAGGCTATGGTTTTCAGCAGGAAACCGATAAGAGTGCCTACTCCAGGTAGGGAATGAGTCCTTACCCCAAGTGAAGGAGGAACAAGAACAAGCGAACAAGACCTCTGGGAGAATTAGAGCAGCGGGAGCTATGATCATGAAGGCTGGGTCATGACCAAAAGAACAAGGTCGTGGGTACAAGTGGCCGCAATGGGTTTCCTCAGGGGGGTGGCTGGCCTCTCCCTTAGAGATAGGGTGAGAAGCTTGGATTTCCAAAAGGAACTCAGAGTAGAGCAGCTGCTCATTCACGTTGAAAAGAGCCAGTTGAGGTGGTTTGGGCATCTGTTAAGGATGCCTCCCTAGGGAGGTGTACCAGGGACGTCCAGCTGGGAGGAGGCCTTGGGGAATACCTAGGACGAGGTGGAGAGAGTATATCTCCACACTGGCCTGGGAACGCCTCGGGATCCCCCAGTCAGAGCTAAATGTGTCTCGGGAAAGGGAAGTTTGGGAGTTCCCTGCTGGAGCTGCTGCCCACGCAACCCGACTCCGGATAAGCGGTTGAGGATGGATAAATGCATTACATTTTTTAAGCACTAAACTTCTTGGCCCCCAAGATTTCACTATTTCGTCTGGCATGTCAGGTTAACAAACAATTCTCTCTCTCTCTCTCTCTCTCTCTCTCTCTCTCTCTCACACTCTCTCTCTCTCTCTCTCTCTCTCTCTCTCTCTCTCTGATGTATCGTGGTCATGGCCCAGTTATACCTTGCAGCTCCAAAAAGGTCAAAATTACAAACTTTCATCAAATTTGTTACTAAACGTCAAGTTGGCCAAGCAGTTAATTGGCAGCTCTGTGCTGCACTAATGTGATTGAGGCAAATCATGACTTTCTTAACATTCACCTCTTCAGAGCAAGGGCTTGTTCTGTTCTCATAATCCAATTACATTAATCCACGTGACTGAGCCTTATAATCCTTTTGTAGATCACAGGGACTCCTTTATAGCATGGGAAGAACAGGAAGATCATTTATTAGTAAAGGTTGTTCAAATTATCCTCTGTTGGGAAATAGATATACTGTAACATTTTATACAGTGCATTTCTGGACCCTACGAATGTCTCTGATGAGGCAAATAGCGCACCACATTTCTGAACACTGATGCTTCCAACAAATCTCATAAATACTAGTCAAAACCATCTCAGTAGATGTTTGTTTGACAGAAAGGGGAGTGTTTTTTTGCCACTGTGAACATCATTCTTTTCATTATTGTTTCATCATTTTTATAAAAGAGTACGCTTTCTAATCACAACCATCAGACATTCAGCTTTGCAGATGTTGTTTTGTTCCTCTCAATAATACAATCCATACACAACTATTGTAGATAGTCTTGACCATAAACCTCAGGACTTCAAAGCCCCAATAAACATTTGCCTGGCTGAGGGCTCCCTGAGAAACACAACAGCTCCTGTTTAAATGTATATTTAACCTAAAAACATAATAAATATTTGAAAATTCTCAATTGTAATATGAATCCATGCAATTAGGATGTAGCAAAATGTTATATTACAGTTACGTGTCTACTCATATGTATAACTAAATTAGAACCCATATGACACATGGTTAACTCTCGTGATGCCCTTACAATATCGTCTTAAACCACCAGATGGCGCCATCTGATTGTGTATGATTGTATGGTTCTTTTTATTGTCATTCCTGTTGGTATTTGTTTCTTCATTAATTATTTATGTATTTGTTGTTTTTTTTCATACTTTTAACCCTCCTGTTGTCCCCGGGTTTCAAACTCACACCTTGTTGTGCCAGCAGCGCACATCATATGTCTGTGTAAGCTGTATAATTAGGTTTAGTGCCTTCGATTTGCCACAAAGAGCTAGTGAGGAAATCACATCATCGCATCATAGCCTTCTGTTAGACCTGCATCTATCTCAGCGTCCAGGAGGTTTGCCATTCTACATATGTTGTGGAGCACTGCTGTAGCTTTGATAAATAAGACCACTTGCTCTGGTAAATACTGGAGGTGACCTCCACTTGTGTCATTGCATGTCCATCTGATATTTGAAGAAAAATAATGTTTAGGTTATTGTCACAGGTTTATGGATTGAGAGTATTTGGCCTCTTGCCAGTTTAATAGCCTATATTAATGTTTTAATACCTGCTCTTCCAGACACCAAACAGACGCTCCTGTCTCGCCCTGCATTTTCTGTGAGCCTGGTTGTACCTAATAGATAACAAATGAATTGACAGCAGTCTATGCTACTACCCTAGCCTAGATATATACCGCACATCTGCTGGCGTGTGTTCATTTCACACTGGAGTCATTAACCCTCATAATGTACTCAGAAATATAGTATTTGGCCACACGGCGGCGCCATCTGATTGTGTATGATTTGTGTGTTTTTCAATTGTCATTGCTGAGTG
>JAODUG010083983.1:0-12476 GCA_027564795.1 Aphredoderus sayanus
ATCATATGTGTGTGTAAGCTGTAGAATTAGGTTTAGCGCCTTCTATCTGCCACAAAGAGCTAGTGATGTGGGTCATTGTGACCCAGAGGACATTACGAGGGTTAAGTGTGCCTTTGTGACTCCGGCAGCACATATAAGGGTTATATTTGTCTTGCTGGTGTCTAACCTTCACTCGCTCTTTGCGTAAGAAGTAGGCAGTGGCGTGCAGGACGTCGGCAGCGTGCGTGGAGTTGTGGTAGGAGTTGGAGGCGTGGTAGCTGGCCTCAATCACTTGAAGCCAGGAGCGTAGTGTGGCCTCCGAGCAGTTGAGGAACTCGCACACGCCGAAGCTGGTGAAGATCTTCAGGCCGAGATATGTCAGAGGTCTGAGGGGAGGACATTGTAGGTGGGGAACCACCCACCATCCGTTTTAATGTTTCCAATCTAGATATGAGAACTATACATTTAGTTGGGTTGTATACTTTAATTGTTTCTGTGGGGAAACCAGTTAGCAGCCATTACATCACAGCATCACAGAGTCACCAATGGACATACTCAAGGTCAAGGTCAAGGTTAACTTATCTATACTCATCTATGTCCTCACCTTTCAAAGGATTAGGCTGGCCAGACCAGCTGAACATCCCGTTTATTAATACTGTATATGCACATAATGCATATAATGCTGTATATGTACTGTTTGATCTCAAACAGACTTCATGTAGCAATGAAGCTTCTTAATGCACTGACCAGCATCAACCATTGAAACCCTTCCCCACTGCCTCCCTCTGTCTGTCTGTCTGTCTGTACCTCTTATGGGTGGCTGCCTCCAGCTCCAGGATGTTGAACTCCCAGCGCTCCTCGTCGTCCAGCATCTCAGCAATGGCCACTGGGACGTCATTCAGCGTGACAGGGATGGCCAGCTGGCTCTGGCTCATATCTAAACACACTCACAGTTGTTTTGTATTGATTTATATTTAAGCAGAAAAACCACTATTGAGATTCACATGAGCGAAGAGTCATATACTTTAGTCTGCTTATCATCACTGCAATAACAATTCAACTTTGATTTATCTATTTTAAAAACTTTTGAAAATAATGTATTTACTTATAATGGTACTAATAACAAAATATACTATAATTCTTATATATAACTTATAATAATATAATACATAATGTCTTTTGCATTCTTAGGTACATACTTTTACAGAAGATGTACTCATTCCCAGAGAGTCTCCGCAACCCATCCTAGAAAGAAACAACAACAATGTATCTATATCTGACAATGAAACATGTCACACTGTAATTCATGGTACAATACATTTCCTGCTAAACTCAAAACTGCAAAATATTTCCTGGCTGGCTGGAGTGGCACTGCTGAGGGATGTCCAATTTTCAATACACTCAATCTTAACAATAGTGTAGAACATCTGTGAGTACTGCCTTACCTCATAGTTTGAGCTATTATTCAATAGGAATTAAACAAAGACTCCTTTGGCAATCCCAAAACATACACATTTCATGGAATCAAGTAGAAAATAAATCTTGTCTGGTTCTACAAGCTTGCCTGTTCAGTTTCAAACCCATGAAGTAAGACAATTGTTACAAGTGAAAAAAGAGTGCATTGTGAACCGTGACTTGAGTCAAACCCCACATTCTGCTCAGGCATTATGCTTGCATACCGGTACACTCCATTTACAAATGCATTGTATGCCTAAAATGGTAGGTTTTAAAATACTTGAAACTGTACAATGCGCCCACATTTTCCATGCTACAGCCAGCTTCATAGTGTCTGTCCATATATTGAAAATATACAAACTTATGCTGTATCTTACACTCATGAGACCCCCAACAAGGTCATTGGTGTGGGGGTCATCATCTTTGGAAGCCAGCTGTGGGGAGTAGAGCTCAGTGGTCCTCAGGATCTCCAACACCCGGTCCAGGGCCTCAGCCACGGTCGCCGGACTGCTCTCCTGGGCCGCGTTGATAATGTTGATTACCTGGGCATGACAGAGTACAAGTCCACCTAGTCACCCATGGTTACCATTAATGCAGGTGTGTCATGCCATACAAGCTGACTATTGATGCTGAAGTAATAGTAATGTATGTGGGATACAGCTCACCCCTTATATTCCTAAAGAATACAGCAACACATCTAGTACTATACTGCAAAAATGAATGTCTCACGACAAACAACATCAATATAGAACCCTTTTGTAATTTTTAAGATAAAAAAAATCTCCCTCAGAATGTATAGTATTGCCACATACTGTGGCTATCCCCTATTCTCCAAGAAATTACTTTTGTGTTGATTCCTATTTGATTGAGGTGAGGATGTTGCAATGTTTACACAAACAATGTAACATAGAATATAATGTCCACCACTGCTTGCGAAATACTATATGTTGCATGCAAAACACATAATCTGAGGTAAAACACAAAATCAGGTTTGACCTACAATCTTACATATGGGCAATGGTGCAGGAGTTTTTTAACTGTGAGAAAAAGGTCTCAACTTTATACAATGCTTGACGAGTTATATATCCGTAATTTATGTTAATGGTTTAACACTGAAATTCAGGGCCTACTACAACGTTTATAACGCCATGGACAAAGACAAATCAACACTGGCCAACATGATCACTGCAAGAACACAGGCAATATCTCCCCATTAGAAAATAAAGCCTGAAATATGCCCCTTCCTAGAACGGTCACTGTCCAATCCTATGTTTGGCACAGCGGGCTTGTCAAGCTTTTAGAAGGGAAAATGCTGAAACGGTGCACAAGAGGAGAGATGTCAGCATAAACACACACAAGAACAGGACATTTATCAAAGGGTTGTATGTGTCTGATGTTTCAAACCAGCTCCTGGCTCCTATCTGACTATTATTTGCTCTTATTTACTTGGGCTTTCTTGTTGTTCAATTATGCTATGAGATCCAAACTGGTGTGGGAGAAAGCATGGCATGATTTAAACAAATGGCTAAAACAGCCTAAATAATGAAATCTATATAAAGTCATAACTAAACATTATCTTAAAATAAAGCAATGTATTGACTTACCCTGCTGTGTAAGGACATTGTTATTCTTTAAGCCTATATGTCTGTCATTCATGTACATTTTTAACATAGAGTGCCTGATGTTTGCTTTGGGATTGGTTAAATTAAATTGTGAATGAAGACTACTGTAGCTCTCAAAAGCATTTTGTAGTTCTGTCTATATCTCTCTGATATTTCAAAACTATGATTAGATACATTTGCTATTATTTCCTGATATCATAAACACTATTAGCCTATGCAGGCCAGGTGCAAACAGCTTAGGTTACTTTACAGGCATAGCAACAGTAACCATGGGGGGAAGGACTGAGGTTCAATTGCATTGGGTGTATTAGACTACATAAATCACAGCGGGTAGCCTCGTGATGATCGTCACAGAAGGCAAATAAACGATGAGGTCAAACAATTAGATATTTAATCATAACTCAGGATGTTACAACTTTTTTTCTTCATCTCAAAAGCGGTGGGGGTTGATTAGGCTCCAATTGAAACTGAGGGGGATGAATCTCCCCCATCCCCCCCGGCATCTGCTCCCCAGCATACGGGAAGGAAGACAAAATTCTATCCCTTGGCACTTAGTTGATAGCAAAAAGAGATTAAAAAAAAAAATAACGTTACCAGCTTTTTTTTCTATTTGAAAGGTTCTCTGGCCAATGCGGTTAATCAAAAACATAAGTTAGATGTGAACACGGCATTACAGTAGCGTGTTAGAATGAAAGCAGGATACACACAAGGATAATCCATACCTTGGTGATGGGAGCTTCGATTGTCATGGAGTGAATTCTTGCAACTGATGAATATCTTCGGTTCTGTAAACTAGGGGCTACAATGTGAAAAATCAGATCAGAACTGGATACATTACTAAGGAATTACGACATATTAAAGCATAACATAGTATGTCATGTAAAAAAAGATTTTAATGTAAATTTACTAAGAGAAAGATAAAGAGCAAAGAGAGAAATTACAGTTACAGGAGTTAAGTAAAGCATGAAAGGATGAATCCCTCCCTGAAACAATAGCAGCTGTATCAAATGGAATGAGCTGTGGTAGAAGACATGTAATGTGGACAGCCTCTCTCATTACCTGTTAATACCTCTTTAGCTCAAGTACCTCTGAATCATCTTCTGTCATTAATATGCTGTAATGCATTCTCTCTTTAGAACTTGTCTTCTTCAAGTGATATGGCAGATATGTCAACCTATTTGTGCTTAAATGCAATTGATAATGTTGATATGTAATGCATTTTTAACATGAATCCAAGTCCAATCCCTCCAGAATCTTTGCATAATTATTTTGATTATTGTGATCCAAAGTTACTGAATTTGTCTCAGAAATTGGGATGCCAATTGTGACCTATTTGTGTTATTTCTCAGCATAAATTGTATTAGCAGGAATACAATTACCTGTTAAGGTTTTAGTGCATAACACTTAATAAATATCTATAAATAATAGGTCAGGACAACTATAGTGTAAAACATATTTGAGCATTTTGCAATGAATGTTCATGACAGAAACCTTATTAAACATTTTAAGAATACCACGTTAGTATTTTTTACAATTATTTGTTATCTCCAGCTAAAATGATTAATTGAAATGATACAATGACGAAATAGTGGCTTAAAATAGTCACGTGCATTCAAGTGCATTTTGGTTTAGCTAAAGATCGATCATGCTAAAATATATTTGACACGTTTTTGGTTGAAAAAATAAAACGAGCATACAATTATTTGTCTTACCATCACTGCCACGTGAGCTGAGAGACCTGCCATCTACCGAATCTTTCCTCCTGTCTCGGTGACGCAACGAATGACACTCTGTTAGGAGAGATGGTGCAAATACAGACAATTACTGTGTGAATCGGGGTTCAAGTAATGACACAATGTAAATAAAAGGTCAATTATAAAAACCAGCATACAGAAAAGGTATGCCCAAAATGTATGTATTTGATGATACTGTATACAACACTGAAACTTATTTTACTGTTATCATTATTATAGTTGGACATGATAGTCTGGGTGTTTGACTCCCAGACAGAAGCTTGAGGGGTTGTTTGAGCATCGGAGCTGTACCTGTAAACATCTGCTCCTTGCAATACTTTGATTTTAGATACAAAAATTACCTAACTCTAAATGTTAAAACACAGGTTGGAAAGGTAAAATACCTGAGTGAGAAAGTTCTCCACTGCACCTATCCTCCTTGTTACACTTGTAGCCCTGTGAGACAGAAAGAAAGATTTGGTTTGACATGTTTAAATTGCCTCATTTGAAAGCTATTGTCTGTAGGAGGACCTAAGAAAAAAATGTGTGTGGTACTCTGTATGTGGAGCATAAAGTGGCATATATAGGACATATGTGTTGTTAATTTTCTGCACGTTGCTTCTGATTCAAATTCATTTATTCTTGTGCGACAATGACTAAATTAAAGAAAGTAATTGCAAGAAATTCCAATAAATAGATATAAATATAGATATAGATATAAATAGATATTTTGTCAGGTGTACTGTACGTCAGGCCATTCAAAATGCCATATAGCAGGCCATATGGCATGGCTATAGTATAAATCTTGAAAACCAGAAAGAACAACACACATGTAACACATTTGCTAAAATATTAAAGGAAAGCAATACAACAGTCTGTCTCCAATCACTGCTCTATTTGCTCAGAAGCTGAGAAGCTCCTCATAACATTGGCGTTAGATCAAACAGTCAGTCACATGACTGTGGGGACCTAATGCATTGGTAATGGCTGGCCCACTCTACTGTTTTGACAAGCGTATTTACCACACATTCATTTTCTACTATGATTGACACTGACAAACGTGTATGAAAGAGGCTCCCAACGAAAACATGAGTCAACCTCCACAGCAGTGTTTGGAGTGTTCCTGTCAGTCTAAACACCCACCCCCCTCCAGGACATTCAGGTGGGGAGCTAAATCGCAAGCAAGCTCTCAAAACATACAGTCCAACACAAAGTTTCCAAAGACAAAAACCATTCAATGGTTGAAATAGAGTAAATTAGGTAAGAATCAGGTCCACCACATGCACGATTTTCATTTAGGCCTACTGTATATGGGCAGAAGCAATTTCCTTTCAACGTTAAATGCATACTTGTCTTTACAGTATCTCTCTCAAAATCATTTTTTCAATATCCCCCCCATTCACTTCAGGCTACACATCGTGCTCACTGAGTTATCCAGTGTGTCCCATACCGAGTAAATAGGATTAAGGCAGTATAAACATGTCTAATGACATTCGTGGTTGCCAGAATTAGCTGGCTACAACTAATGGCCTTCTTGGGTTGTAAAGCACAAACAGACATCTAAAAAGACATCTTGTAATTAGCCTAAGTTTAGGAATAGTGGAGATTATGATGGCCCTTAACTGAGAAGAAAAGACAAACACAAATGACCCTAAAAACTGTTATAAGTCTACAGTGCTTAGACAAATACTTGAATACATTGAAATGGAAACCGTGGTCCACAGCCAAGAGTCTGGGTGGGAAAATAAAAGGAGTGCATTTAAGAGTATAGGACATGAGTGCTGTCCTGCACAGACCTCATGTCTGGACAGACAGCAGCTTGCCTCCATGCCAATATACAATCGTATTAACATTGAAATGATAAAGGAAACAAAAGTAAGCACATGATATTCAGCAGCTGCGGTGCCACAAACACACCATACAAGTATGAAATGACAATTCCCGTTGAAAGGGATGACTGCATGGCTACAGTTAGCATCATGGCCCTGCGATGTGGATTCTTCATCGCCACATCTATAGACAAGCAGTCTCAATGCGCGGGAATTTATGCCACTTGGCCTTGGCATGCAGATGCCAGTGGCTTATTTCCCGCAGGTATGTATGATGAAAGCTCAGGCCAGTCAGTGTGCGGATTTGTTTGGGGTATAAATAGACATGGCGCCTGGCTGCTAGCCCTTGCAGGGCTTAGAGGGGGATCCTAGCGCTTAGCCATAGCTTAGCATAGCATGACGTTATTCGCCTGGAACCCAGCTGAGGAGAGACACACACACCTGCTATACAGTACAGGATTGTCTCGGTCCCGAGACCAACGGAGAAATGGAATTGTAGATTAAAATATGCATGATTCACTTTCATAAAGCAATGATCAGCCTTCATCTCACACGCTGTAGTTTCATGAAACTAAAGTATGTGAGTGATGCATGAGTAAACAATTAAATTCTCAATACTGCAGATGTACAGCTCCCTTGACGTTTGTGGGAGCCAAGTAACCTAACATGCCAGATGGTTGTTACACACACAGCCACATATAGTTCAATGCACACAACCATCTGGGGAGCCGTCCATCAAAACTGTTTAGACAAGGGCAGACACTTGGCAGGATGAACCATCTGTGTATCTACAGGAACCGCTATTGTTGTTTACAAGTCGCTTTTGCTGTCGTCACACCTAAACCACGCCCGTAGCTACCATAGAACTATATATAATAATGGGAGCTACCAGTACGACGCTGAGTGGTCACACGTTAGATTTACCGGACAGAATTGAAAGGATAGTTTGCCTCTCCAGACTGATTCTGGCGGCTAAGTCAAACTGAAGCTCACGACATCTTTATCTTGTGAGCTTCAGTTGGACTTCACAGTGAGAAGACCTCATAACCCAAAAACAACAGATATATGACCCTATTCTTTTGTAATGAGTTGAGGTACTGTAAATTAGCCCACCTGCTTGTTGTTTTCAATGTGAGGTCTCTTGATGGCTACATAATGTCGGATTTTCCTGTAAAGACACAGTGCTGTGTTGGCCTCATGTATTTAGCAAACGCTGAAAGATGGTAAATGCTTTGTTGGGCTGGCTTACCCTCCCTGGCCAATAACAGGGGTGATCTTCACATGTTGCTGTATACTGTCACCTGATTTCTTCCTGGCATAGTAGATACCTTGCCATTCCTTAACAGACGGCAAAAGAGTTAGGCCATAAAACAGCATAACTGAGAGACATACACATACACGTTGGACATACTGTACTACAGCATGTGACGGACCTTTCCATTTTTGATACACATATTGATGGTGTCCAGTAGGTCAGCTCGGTTTCTGTCACTTTTTGGGAGCTCAGTGAGTTCCTTCCCGATCAGCTCGCCTTTATGGTACCCCATCATTCGCTCAAACGAGGGGTTTACATACTGTGGACCAGAAAGCACATCCATTTTTATGTAGGAGGGGCAACCAAAGGTTATCTGTTGCTCGGGGTGACATAAAAGAGACATTCGTTTTAAAAAACATTCCATTTGTAAGTGATATAGCTAGACAAGTGCAGATTCAAGTGACTTAAAGTGACAACGTACAGTTAACTGACAGTAGCTAAATGCTGGGTGAAGTTACATATAAGTGAGTTTAGTTTATACCTGTATAACATGGTCCTCACTGGTGATTTCCACAGCTTCCTGGCAGTGCTCCAAAGCAGTGAAGACAGAATTACATGCCCTAGAAATCAATAAAGAGCCTATAAGAGTATGTACTGTGTGTGTGTGATTATTAACTACTTTGTCCTACTGTGTGCTGTGTGTGTATGCGTGTGCGTGTGTGTGTACATTGGCCTGCTGTGTGTGTGTGTGTGTGATAAATATCTACTGGACCACATTGGCCTGCTGTGTGCATGTGTGTGTGTGTGTGTGTGGGTGTGTGTGTGTGTGATTAATAACTACTGCATCACGTTGGCCTGCTGTGTGCGTGTGTGCGTGCGCGCGGCTGAGCGACCTACCTGAGTTTGAAGTGGCAGCGCACCTCTCCGTACTGTATCTGGATGAGCTCGTTGTAGCAGGCGGACACACTGCTGTTCTCCACATACCTCTGGAGGGCAGACCAGGTGAACAACAGGACACAACAGTGAAGCGGGGAGCTGAATGAGTCAGCGTTTGATTAGCGCCCGCTAATTTCATAACCTCCCTCGAAAGCCCGGCAAACGCGGCTAACGGTGACGTCTCTCATTAAGCGCTACATGCGCTACGCTGCTAGATGGCTGTCTGAAGGCTATTGCAGATACTACTGCCAAATGCTGACACACTCAAAAGCAAAACACATCCAGGCTAGATGGCAGAGGCATGACTACAGACAGACATGCTTAATGAACATACTGCTGCAGGCCAGAATGAAAGATTTAGCAATATTATGCTAGACGGGGCTGAGCTACAGTGTGCAAGGAGACCTACTCTGCTAAATCCAGCCGAGAGAAGTGGAAAAACAGATGGTTCGTCCTGATCAGGTGGTCTACACAATACAAGAACAGAAAAATGCAGCATTATTATTTAGAAACAGTAAAGCAGAATCATTCCAAATAGCTTCATACAGGCCTTCAATACAGCCTTTATAATCAATATGCACATCTGCTATTGATAAAAAAGGTATTAATAGTACTTAAAAAAACATGACATAACAACCAATGTGAAATCCTAATTCATGAATACATAAATATGTATACACATACACATATACTGTACATGTGCTTAGATTTTTATTATAGCACATTCTGCTTCCAGTGTTTAAAGCCCTGTAAGACCCAATGTTGCACTTTTTTACAGGTCTGGCCTTATAGCCAGACCTGTAGATATACAAAGTTGCGTGGCAAGTGAATCAAAACCATAGGCTATGTAAATGTGGTCTTAAAAAGAAATTGCAAATGTATTTTTGGTAGATCTTTAAAAAAAAAATGCCGTGAAATTGGGTCTTACAGGGTTTTAAAAAGCCTTTGCTAATACCTGGATTCAACGAGCTATAACAGTAATACCTCGAGGGTACGAGATATTTAAGGAAATCAGCTGATACCTACTTTTGCGGCACAACGGCTAAAATGACTGTGTGTTCGGAAGGCTTTGTGGCACGGATCAACCTAAATGGGAAACCAGCACAGAATAACAAGTCACCACATAAGCCTGTATGCGCCCAGGGACATCCCCATTTCATTCCATCCGCAGTTGTGAGCTCACAAGTGGCTCACAACTGGATACAGTACAATATGTGGGCAGATGAGGAGTGATGTCACTGCCAGAAGACAGCGAGAGAGGGAGAGTAAGGGTGAGGGAAGGGGTAAGGGGGGGGGGCTGCAAAGCCACAGCTGGTGGGCCATGGGGGAGACTTTCTCAGTGGAAGGGGATGCCAAGAACACACTGTCGGCCAGGGGGTGGCGAGGGAAGGACAGAAGGAATGGATCTTGAGGGGGATTGAGAACGCGGGGGGAGACCGGGAGAGAAGAACGACAACAAGTACAGAAAATTGGCAGCGATAGATATTGGAGGTACTGTTGCTAAGTGTCGGTGGGAGTTGGGAAAGAGGAAGACAAATGGATCTGCTCACTGCTCGGGGACATGAATAAATCACTGCTTTTACAAAGCATATGGTGGCTTGGCGCATAGTGTGGGGTTTGGAATATATACTAGTGTACCTTACAATATGAAAATTGGGAAGTGTTTTTGTGTAAAGGTACATTACTACATGAAGACAGCGAGACTTACAATGCAAACAGATGTGTCAAATAAATCTGACATCAGATAGCTACTGTAAACTGTATGATAATGTATTATAGAGCCACAACAGCAGACAGTAAACACAAGCACATCTGTTACTACAAGACAACCAACAAGAGGAAAAACAGCTGGATGGCAAGGAAATTGTTAGATAAAAATAAGACTTATGATGTTTTATATACAATGCGAAAAAACAACATAGAGAGCAGGCTACTATTACTGTTTAACAAATTGTAACACTTCTTTATTTTCAATTAACATCCAATTAACATTTGCAATTCAGAATATATATCATATTATCACATATTATTTTATTCTTTTTTAAGATAAATTATTTAAAAAAATAATAATAATGTTTTTGTGATGAATGTTCCCGTTCGCTTTAGGAGTATTTGTTCAATCTGTATTTGGACACATACACTACAGTTTACATCATTTTAGTTTAGTTTATTTTATTTTACTGTAATCAAATGGTTCATGCATTTTCAGTAGGCTAATATACTGTACGGTTGTGCCATTTTTTCTAAACATCTACACAATGTGTGCTTGTAAACATAATCACTCATGGCTTTACTTTCTAGAAAACTCCAGCAAAATGTTTTCTAAACATCTACACAATGTGTGCTTGTAAACATAATCACTCATGGCTAAAAGCTTTACTTTCTAGAAAACTCCAGCAACAGGTGCAATATCAGGTTGGGAGTCTACTGTAGTTCTCTTAGTGGGCACCAGGTGGAGCCAGCAATGGGGAAATAGTGCACCTTCTTGTGGGCACAGTGGGTTCCAGAAGTAAGAATACCACAATGAACATATTTTCATGTAAATTACATTCAAATATAGAAATATCGGTATTAGTGGTCTCGGACTTTTGGGCCCCACTGAATGAGTTACAGCAGCAGAAACCATAGAAGGACCAGTGCGGGACTCCTTAACAGAGACAGGTGTTAGAAAGCGACAACATATATTACAGCCACTCACTGGCAGACCACTTCGGCGTCAAAGTAGCGTGCGTGGCGTCCGTCAATGACCACGATCTCATGGTGCTTGTCCAGGAAACACTCCACCGCAGACTCGGGCGTCCGGGCGATGTTACAGCGGAAGCCAGCGCGGTCACAGGCCCACCAGAAGGCATCGCTTTGGCTGTCCTCCTTGGCAAACACCAGCAAGACCTGGCGGCACAGCAGGGGAGAGGCACTGGGTAGTAACAAGCTGTGGGACCGATGCGCACACAAAATGGCCACTCTGTATATTGTGCATGGTGTATATACTGTTATATTGACCACTTCAAAGGTTGAAGTTGGGCCTTTGCTCTAAATCCACTGAGGTCAGCAGACTACATACCATAAAGAAAATAAAGAGAAAAAGAAAAATAAAGCACAAAAGCATATGAAATATAGTCCACAATCTAACACTTGTGTGGGTGGACAGGGTCTTTAAACTGTAATAAACAACATTCAGGACATATCAATGCATACATAGAACCCTATAAAAATAAAATGCCTGGATATTCCTCAGTATCATGTTCCTTCATTTCCTGTTCTCCTATGGGTAAGTACTGTACATATGGGCAAGTATCTGCTTGCTGTTGGCAGCGTGTTCCCTCTGAGCTGAAAACAATGGCCGATACAGTAGATGATACGGGCCAGACAAAAGAAATCCAGAATGCAGGCAACTGCACCTTTATCTGCGAGAAAGGCAAGCAGCAGATCATCACGAATCAGAGCTGTATTTCGCACCAGCAGATGTGAAGCCTGCAGAGTGGGGTCCCATGTTTTTGATCCCACACTGTGCTTTGACCAGAGACACACCAAACCACCTCTGGCATCGTGGTGAGGAAACAAGAGGCACACAGTCTCCCTGAAACACTCTAACACACACACACACACACACACACACACACACACACACACACACACACACACACACGCACACACACACATACACACA